>RJWJ010006132.1:0-64106 GCA_004363605.1 Indri indri
ATGTTTTTTAAAGAATTGCCTTTAATGAATGTGTTCCAGTTGTCTAATGTTGCATAACAAACCACCCCAACCCTAGTGACTTATAAGGACAACAGAAAAGCTGACCATGGATTGTAATAAATGAATGCCCATGAGCAAGTCTACACCTCTCTGAAGATTTGCCATTCCAAATGGGGGCCCTCCCAAGCTGCCTCCAGCCCTGGTTTTACTCTATAGCTATCTCCCCATCCCCAAGCCTTTTGTCAATCAAGTCATTGAGTACTCTGCTTCTTCTAAACAGAAAGTCTTTCTCCACCTGCGTGTTGCCCCATCAGGCAATTAGAGACCTACCTGACTTTAAAGTATACAACCCAATCCTAATATGCACTGGATATTTTATCCTTTGATCTATTACCACATTTTTACAAAGGCACAATGGCTTGAATGATGGCCACGTGCAGAACTACAGAATCTTACAACTTGAAGGGGGATACAAAGTCCCATAATGTTGAGTTCGATCCTAAATCCACAAAATTAAAAGGCATATGTTCTATACTTTTCTTAAGATAGAAGATTGCAACCATCCCTTGAGCACTGGCTGATTTTTTGTTCCTTTATCAGCTTTATTTAAAGATTGAATAAAATGTGTGGTTATAAAATTTTAAACAAATCTTATTTCACTTCTGATGAAAGTTGCCCTTGAAAGAAATCTCTTTAAGAGGCTAAGCACTTATTCAGAGTATGTTTTGATTATTCAAAATATTTGCCTTCTGAATTGCTCTCAGAACTTTTTACCAAATTGGCGTTTTTTACTTGCTCATCTATGTGCTTTTTCCATTCTCTCTTTGGGCATCACCTGGTTAGCTCTTTTATCCCCTGCCCTACTGCTTTGGCTCTGCCACTTAAGCCTACAGCTCTGTGTGTAGCAAAGATAAGAGAAACTCCAGAAAAGACTCGGAGGTCCTTGGAGGAGGTAGGGCCTTGTCTAAGGATGGAAATCAAGAGGAGCATTTCATTAAGCAAGTAACAGACAGATGGTCTAGAAAAATTCATTTCAAAGTGCTGATTTCTATTTTAAGTATTGTAAATACTTTGGTGCAACTGACTTCCAGGATTGGAGACACTGAATAAATAATTGAGTGTTTATTCATTCAGCATAGTTCTACATGTTGGGTATACATCAGTGGATAAAACAGAGGCAGTCCCTGCTCTTATTGGCGGAAGAAAGACAATAAATAAACAAAAAGAAAATATCAAATGGAGTTAAGTGGTAACGAAAGAATTAAAAACAAGATGTTGTAATAGAGGGCAACTGAGTGGTAACTTTGGATTGGGGTCAGGGAAAGCCTCACTGAGGATGGGGAATGTAAGCTGAGATCTGAACGAGAAGGACCCATGTGGTTATTTAAGGGAAGAGCACCCCAGCGGATGGAGCAGCTGGTGCAAAGGCTCCTAGGGCGAGAACAGAAAGAAGGACAAAGTGAAACAAGCACGGTGGGAGAGAACTTAGAAGGGCAGGCAGGGGCCGGATCATTAGGGCATGGGTAGGCAGAGTAAGGAGTGTTTGGGTACAATGACAGAGTGGCATGTTCTGACTTCTATGGTAAAAAGTTGCTGGCACTTGGAAGCAAGGAAGATGTCTTTCAACAGATGACTGGATAAACAGATGGTGGTGCATTCATACCACAGAATGTTATTCACTGGTAAAAACAAATGAGCTATCAAGCCAAGAAAAGACATGGAGAAACCTGAAATGCATATTGATAAGTGAAGGAAGCCAATCTAAAAAGGCTACACACTGTTATGATTCCAACAATATGACATTCTGGAAAAGGTGAAAAAAAAACCACTATGGAGACAATGGAAAGATTAGTGGTTGCTAGGGGTTTGGGGAAATGAAGGAGGGATGAATAGTTGGAGCCCAGAGGTTTTCTAGGGCAGTGAAACTATTCTGCATGACACTGTGATAGTGAAAACATGTCATTATATATTTGTGAAAACCCACAGACAATACGAGTGAAACTGAATGTTAACTATAGACTTTAGTTAATTATAATGTATCAATATTGACTCATCAATTGTAACAAATATACCTTCTTAGTCTATTTTCTGTTGTTACAACTGAATACCACAGGTAGGGTAATTTATAAAGAAGAGAGGTTTATTTAGCTCATAGTTCCGGAGGCTGGGAGGTCCAAGAGCATGGCACTAGCACCTGGTGAGGGCCTTCCTGCTGTGTCATGACACGGTGGAAGGCAGCACATGGCGAGAGAGAAAGAGTGTGCGTCAACTCGGGTTTCTCTTCTTCTTATAAAGCACCAGTCCCATCATGGGGGCCCCACCTGTAATCAACATATGAATTTGGGGACTGTTTCCGTGAAATCTGGGGACACATTCAAATCAGAGCTGTGCCATACTAATACAAGATGTTAAAAATAAGGGAAACTGGGGGAGGAAGGAGAAGAGGGATGGTGAGAAGATATATAGGAACTCTCTAATTTTCACTCAATTTTTCTGCAAACCTAAAACTGCTTCCAAAATGTTAATTAGATTTTTTTTTAAGTCACTGGAGCTGATGTTTCATAACTGGATAATAGAGGGAAGAGTGGTTTTAGGAAGATCTGTTTGGAGGCAATTGCTACAGTCTGGGTGAGGGGTATATGGCCTGGACTTTAGGATGGAGGGGAGAGAAATGGAAGAGATGGAGAAAACAGACATATCTAGGTATGTTTTGGGAATTGGGCAGACAGGACTCACTGATGGGCCAGATAGGAAGGCAAAAGAAAGACAGGATTTGGAGTTTAAGCAACTGGGTGAATGTTGCTACTCTTTACTGAGGTAGGGAAAGGTGAGAGATTCCTTATCAGACACACCCATTCAGACATGAGTGGGTGGGTGGATACACAAATCTGAAATTCTGAGGTGAGGTCAGGACTGAAGAGAGAGATTTGGGAGTCGTCAGAATATGAATGATGTTTAAACCTACAGGATTGGATAAAATCAACAAGGAAGGGAATGTAGATAGACAAAGAAAGTGGACCCAGCACCAGCTGCTCAACATTTCAACACAGGAAAGTAGAACAGGCAGGACTCGGCAAAGGAGCAACCAGTAGGTAGGAGAGATCTAGGTGAGTGTGGTGTCAAAAAGCCAAGAGAAGGATCCTTCCCTCCCTGAAGAATTCTATCTAGGCTCAACTCATTGAGCTGGAGTTATTCACAAACACCCATTCAGACAAAACGGACGCTTTCAGAAAGCAAGCTCTCCACATTTTCCCAAGTCAGTTCTGCTTTCATTCACAAAGGGACTACAATGGTTCTCCTCTGTGAACTGAGGCCCTGCCCTTGGGTCCTCACATTAAGTCTTCCTTTTCAGGGAGTCACACAGCATGTCTGTTTAGAGCAGGTGTTGGCAAAGTATAGACCCCATTGGCCTGCCTCCTGTTTGTATACAGCTTATATACTTTATATAAGCCAAGAATGAATGGCTTTTATATTTTTAGATGGAAGAATATTTTATGGCATGTGAAAATTGTAAGAAATCCAAATTTCAAGGGTCCAAAAATAATATTTTATTAAAGCAGAGCCATGCTCATTCCATCAGTATTTTCTATGGCTGCTTTTGCATTACAGTAGCAGAAGTGAGTGAAGCCTAAGATATTTCTTACCTGTCTTTATACCAAAAAAAGCTTTCTGACCCCCAGTTTAGAGCACAAAATCTCAATGACCATGTGTGACGGATGTCAGGATACTAGCTAGCTATCCTCATCATGGATTCTGTCGAACACAGTTTAACTTGAAGCCTTTTTTTTTTTAAATGAGGTCACCATATTTCACACACCCTTATACTACTCATGGGGCAATTTCATTCAAACGATGACATCTGGGTTTCTGCTTCTCGTCATGACCTCTCCTCTGAGTTTCTTGTTGGACACCCAACTACCTGCTAGATATATCCACTTGGGTAATCCTTAAAATCAACATGTTCAAATGGAACTAGTTACCTTACCCTGAAAACCTGTTTTACCTTACTATTCCTTAGTGTGATATAAAATATATTAACATCTATATTTGGTCTTTGCCCCCAGTTCCTGGCACAGAGCTTCAAAAACTCTTGGAATTTCCTGAGTGACAGGAGTGTCTTTTGTTATTTGCCCCTTTCACCACACCTGAGTTTGTGCAAATGCATGACTCCTGGGGGGCCCTTGGGTAGCTTCAAGAGAGGGGCTGGCTATGTGGGAGAGACTGAGATTGTGATTGGAGGGCTGGAACTTTCAGGCCCAGCCCCTGACCTCCAAGGAGGGGAAATTGAGTTTAATCACATGGCCAGTGTTTTAACCAATCATGTCTATGCAATGAAACCCCAGAAACCCATAAAAATCCTGAAACAAGGAGACTGCGGGGAGCTTCCTAGCTGGTGAGTGTATTGATATACAACCTGTACCCCATGGAAGCAGAGGCTCCTATGTTCAGAACCCTTCCAGACTTGCTCTATGTACCTCTTCCTCTGGCCATGCATTTGTATCCTTTATAATAAAACAATAATCCCTAAGCATAATGCTTTTAGTGAGTTCTGGGAATTAGTTTAATTAGTAAAACTGAAGTGACTTGTGGGAACCCTCAAATTTGTAGCCAAGGTGAAGTCTGAGTTGCATGGCGACTCCACTTGTGGTTGGTGACTGAAATGGGGGCAGTCTTGTGGGACTGAGCCCCTTAAACTTTGGGGTCTGTGCTAATTTCATACAGTGTCAAATTGAGTTGAATTATAAGGCACCCAGTTGGTGTTGGAGAACTAGTGTTAGAATGTACTTGGTTAAAAGCTTCACCATCCAACTGATCATCCAAGGTAGAAATCTAAGTTATTTCAGACTTACTTAGTCCACGCTCCACATTCAATGGCTAAGTAACGCTGATTTTCCTTGTCAATACGTATTGACTCAGCCTCCCTACCCCTGACTCCTCAACTTCCTCTCCAACTTTCATTGCCCTGGTTTAGACACTCAGCAACTTTCACATGGACTGTTAGAGTAGCAGCCCAAGGGCAGCAGTCTTGCCCCATCTCAATTTGATCGACCATGTTTTAACTAGTGATCTGTTGAAAAATGCAGATCTTATTTTTAAAAAAGATTTTAAAAAATACAGATCTTCTTAAATGTTAAAACCATTTAAACACTGCCTCCTACCAATAGCTATGGTTCTCAAATCTGATGTAAGACACAGTCATCCATGAAGTATTTGAAAAATGTGCTGTTTGGGCTGCACCCCCATCAATTCTGAGATCTCGCTAGGACCTGAAGGGCATGATAGGTTTTTCCTGTAGTTTTTGCTTTAGACACTTCAAGTATTTTTTCTCAACTATTTGGAATTCATGCTGGTGAAAAATTAAATCATGAAATTTTTGAGTTATTTATGTGACAAGAAAAAGAGTAAAATCTTCCATCCCACCACTTAAATAACACTTTATGGAATTTAATCATTCAGAAACATTCAAAGTACAAGTATCTGGCAAGCCTTCTACACCCAGTCTTTTTTTGATTCAGACTGCAATTTGATGACTGATCAAAGCTTGCAAAATGTGAGTTCAGATTTCCAAATCTGGCTGCATCTTACCTGGGGTAAACCCTATCCCAAGATGTCTTTAAACTGTCAAAGGAATGCATGTCTTAAGTAATGGCAGGGACCTCCTTCAACCCAAGAGGGAACTCAGGCAGGGAAATGTATTCCCAAGGTGCTATGTCAGAATACTGCAGATGTGGTGAGCTTCTGTGCCATTCTTTATAAGGAATGTTGCTGTATGAGATGGGGATAATTCTATAATATCTCACCCACGTGAATTATCTATTCCTATAACATCCTAGGTGATTTAAGCACTACTTCTATTTTAAAAGAAATCATTCACTTTATCAGCAATACACAGGTGACTTGACCTTAAATTTGGGTAATTATAATAATGAAAGCGCTGATACCACATTCACAAGCATGTGCAGACCCTCTTTCATTGCCTATTGTCTAGAAACCATTATGCTGTGTGTAGCTTTCTTTCTGTTCCCGTTTCCTTGGACCCCTTCCAAGATTCAGTCTGTTATTATTTAAACTCTCTCTGAATGTTGGTATGTTGGTATTTTTGTGCTCTGCCTTGTATGACTTATGGATTTTTTCCCCCTCCTTGGTAAGATATTTTCCATACCCATTCACCACCACTGTTCATCCCACATGCTGCAAATACAATGCCCACCTAATCAATCACCACTTCTGCGTTTGGAAATAAAACCATCCTTTCTTTATTATATTAGGCAAATTAGTCAAATGAGTGTTTTCTAAAACTTGCTGCCTGTTTAGGGCCCTTGGCTCTCAGCCTGCCTTTCCCTGCTGCCGCCTCCCCCTTCCTCCTGCTCCCGTTTGCAAACAGTATCAATTCCTTCACACTGGTGTTCAGGGTGGATGCTGATCCTCCTGACTTTGTCATTGGCTTTGATGATCACGCATCCTTCCTTCAAAGCACCTGCTTTCCAGTGAGGCCGAGTGGGTGGTGAAAACTATGAGAGCCAGGGGCTCCATCTCTTTCTGTCCTGTGCTGGAGCAGTGAAGTCCCTTGGAATGAAACAGGACACTCTCTCCTCTCTGGCAGGTTTTAGTTTCAGAAAGCGCAGCAGCCACATAATCAATACTAATCTCTGAAAATCACAAAATGCCATTGTTGATGGGTTGCTTGAAATAGGGTAGGAAAAAAGAAATTAAAAAAGCAAAAGAATGAAGCAGCATGCATACTTAATTCTTTCCTTACCAGTTCTCCCCCAGTCTGCATTTTCCTTAATTTTTCCATTTTAGTTTAATTTTAAGAGGGATTTCTTTGTTTTAAGAAACCAGGGTCCTTTTGTACAATCTCAACATTTTTTGTCAATTAAGCCTCTTTAAGAGAGAGACAACATAGTGAAGCATCTGCTACCACAAGAAGTCTTTTGGCCAAAGCCTGTTATAGGAAACGCTGTCTGACTATTGTCCTGGCAAAGCAAATGGTTCTTAGAATCGTGGTTCTTTCTAATGTATGTGTTTATGAGCAATTAAATTCCAGTTTTAGGGAAGATTTGCTAACAGCATACATTATTTTAATAGACATACAGTACTACTTTAAACTGTCTTCGCCATCTGCTCATCATGATTATAAATGCAAAAAGAACATATTTTACATTAGCATCAGAAACTAGTGCGATATTAGGGATTGAGATGCCCATATATGCTCTTTGTATAATACTGAATGCATCTGTGCTATTTTCCTTTTCTTTCCACAATGCAAATTAGAGAAAGAAGATACTCATTCCTTGTGGACTATTTCCTGACATGGAAGATAATTTTCTGGATAGAAATTCATTAGGAGGGGATTTTGACTTACTATTCAACAAAATATGCTTTTAAAACTATATGAGCTGATGTGTCTGGCTCTTGCTGGGCCTATTTGGCTATCTTAACTCCCAGGCAATGAGGGAGAAAAAACAATACATCAAGGGCAGCAAATCTACTGTAATCTCCTTTAATGTCCATCAGGGATACAATGTATAATGTATAATGGGGTAAGTGTTTCTTCTCAATAAATAAAATTTAAAATACATGGGATGCACATGTACTGGTGGAACACTTAATACAGAGTTGGCAAAGCATCTTGGATAGGCATATGCTCTGTTTTTCATCTGCCTCTTTATGGCTGGGTGATCTTTCTAAATGGAGAATAATACCGTCATAATGTTGGAGGAAGCAGGGATGAGACAGTTCTATTTTCTGAGCTGGGCTGGCCAAAGCCATCATACAAACACATTCATGTCATAGGAATGTGAGAGATGAGTACACTGGACTCCCCACGAAGTAGCGTTTTTAGCTACAGTCTTGAAATGGAAGCCAAAGGAAAGGATGTTCAGGATGAGTTAAAAGAAGTTCAACAGGACAGTCCACTTGAGAGAATTTGTTCCCTCCCTCAGGAGCAAACTTGGTTTGTCATTTGTTTAAAGAGCTCAGTTCATATTGCATTTCCAGTCCAACAAGTTTAAGACCAAAGGGTAATAACCATTTTCCCTGGGCTTATTAACTGTAGTTCTGGTTTTTGGTTTTGCGTTTCAGCCATATCGGTCAGTATTGAATGATGAAGGCAGAAAGGATGTGGGATAAGAAATGTTACGTCCAAGGGAAGGTGAGATGCGCATGCTCATTAGCAGCCAGCGACTGTGAGCTCTGATCAGCTCAATGCAGCCAGGTGAGCCTCACCTGAGGGACCTGCCCCCAAGCACAGGACCAAGACCTGCAGACAGAGCTCCCATAGACAAAAGCCATCACTGTTCTCTCTTCAAATCCAGGTAAGAAAACAAAACAGTGCTTAAAATAAGGGATGCTACAAGGAAATTTCTGATTTCCCTTGGAGTAGCCCAACATTGTAATTCTGTGGAAGACTGCCTCCGGGCCCTGGCTGCTGTCCTTTTCTGTGTGGGCTGAACTTTTTGAAACCCTGCCTCATAAGTGTGTACAATGAGGTGACCAACTTCAAGACCAACTTTTCTAAAGTACCGCATCCTTCATGTTACTCCCTGCTCAGGAGCATTCAGCGGTATCCACAGCTGATATTTGAGGTCTCTGCTCATAAGGTGTGCCAGCTTTTCATTCCAACCCCAGGGCTTGTCTGTTCTCTCCCATCTCTCAGCCCTTCTGTGCCTCCCACGAGATCACAGGGGGACTTCTGGATCTCCACGTGCAGCCTGTGGGGACCTGGGGCTCCATCTCGGGCCCTCTCTGAGGGTTACTAGTGTGGTAACACGCCACACTGCCATGTTCTCGTGCAGCAATGCTGGTTGCTTTAGGGAACTGCAAGGTGGTCTCTTTCCTGAATTTCAACAGTAAGCAAGACCCAATCGCCTTTCATGTATCTTGCACTCTCTCTAGCCCAGGGCCAAGACTAAGACACTAAGTCCTTTCTCACAGGTCTAACTAGTGCTCTAATCCCAGCCTTGTCTCCTCCAAACTTCTCCCCCTTCTTCTCTGCCCTCCCCTCCCTGAACTTCCTGAAAGGACTTTTCTCCTTCCATGGTTTTAGGAACTTTCCTTTCATCACACCCTGCATTCCCCATCCCCCTGTGGCTAACTGTAAACACTCTGCTCCTCTGACTTTGGATCCTTGAAATCCAGCAATCCTTTCTTCCTTCAGCAGAGGTTGGCTCTCCTGAGTAAAAGCCTAGGCTTTCACAACTTTTGGACCTGAAACAGGAAGGAAGAAATAGTGTCCTCCCAAAATTCAGGGCTGGGTTCTGCTCTTCCCTAAAGAAAGATTATTTCAGCTCCAAGGATGGAGAACTGCAAAGCAGCAAGACTTTGGGAGAATAAGATTTACTTGTAATAACACTTTAAAATAATATTTTATTTCACATGCATTAAGATCTAGTCCAGATTCCATCTTTCACTAATCAAACCGATTGGAGGTGATTTCATCCACCTTTAAATTCCTATAGTATGTAGCCCTCACTCAGGGCATGCAGAGTCTCGTCTGCAGCCATTTCTGTCTTATATCTCCAAAGAGACTGTAATCCTACGGTCCTTCACCCTGCCTGATGCGGTACCTTCTTACAACGGTTTAATTAGGGAACGGGTGACCGTCACCATGTGTGAAGCCAAGAGGAGCCATGGAGCAATAAGCAAGGGCTCCTCGCTCCTGCTAGGCAGCCTCCTGGCATCTCCCTGGGGACAATCCCTGTTTGTCACATGGTGGCAGGTAATGCTGATAAAGCAACTGGAAACACCGGGGTGAGTCTGCGAGTGGTCCATGTATTGCCTTTCATGCTTTCCTGTTCTTTGGACTTTTAGATGCCTTGACATTCAGTGTCACTTCTGTGCCTCACTGCCAGACAGCTTATGAACTTGATTTTTGGACACTGAGTAGAATTACTGAAAGGAAATGAGTTGACACTGAGGAAAATGGAGCCCTAATCAACGCAGTGTTCCACTGCCTCCACATGCGAAATTGGAAAGAATGACGGAATGAATAATAAATACAGTGCACTGGTCACAACATAAAGGCAAGCAGGCATTTCTCCAAGAGATTTTGTAGGGTTTAATATAAACACTGCAAGTAAAGTATTGCTTAAAAAACTTTAAACTGTTATTTTAATTTGAAAATAATTTCTGCACTGGCCATTCTAAAGCCAGCAATATAAAAGATTAGATGCAAAAGGCAAATCTCCTTCTCATTCTGAATTCTAGCTCCTCCCCCAGACAATGATTGTTCACAGCTTCTTGTTCATTGTTCCAGAAAATCCCTGTGCATATACAAGGTGCATATATGTAGGTGCGTAATATGTGTATGTATATAAATCCCCTTTCCCCCTCAAAAGTGAGAATTCTCTCTACACTGTTCGGAACTCACTTTGCCTACTCAATATTGAATCTTGTACATATTTCCATGTCAATACACACAACTCTCACTCATTCTTTTTAACAAGTGCTTACTATTGCAATGTTTGAATGTTCCGCAATTTATTTAACCAATTTCCTATCGAAAACCATTTAGATCATTTATATGAATAAGAATTTCTCTCATAAAATTCCTAAACAAGTTCAATGCTGAGAAACCAAGGTCTCAAGTTGTGCTAAATTTCAGTGGGCTGGAACCATCACACACTTTGAGTCCACAGGACCGTTGGGGTAGACAGGTCACTGGCCTTGCTCTAGGCAAGAGAAAAGCACAGCAGAGGCGTAGCGTTTCCAGGGCGATGAGTGTGCTAACAGTGGCCCACAGGGCTTCTGTGCAGTCTTCTTTTGTGTATGGTTCCTTGTCCAGTGCTCGCTGTCCAGGTCCTGACAGCAGTCCTCCTGGGACCCAGCCCTGACACTTGCTCAGGCCTGTCCAATCCATGTGACCTGCCAACTCCATCCTCAGCCCATCCTGATTCTGCTCTGCTCACCGCCTGAGCCTGTCTTCTCAGTCCTCCTCTTGTGTCTCACATGTTTGCATCTACAGGCTTACGTGGCCTCCAGGAACTGGTCGCTCCCCACTTCTCAAAACAGTTTCTTCTCTTGACATCTGAGACGTCCTGCCTGGAGCTTGGTCTCTGACTCTCTAGCCAGCTCCCCGCTCGGCCTCCTGGGCTGGCTCCTCTTCCCAGTGTCAGGGTGCTGGAAGGCCCAGAGGCTCCAAAACTAGCAACACCTGCTTCTCTGGCCATGCTCTCTCCCCAGGTGATGATACCAATGCCGCCGTCTAACGAGGATGAGCGAGGGAAATGCCTACGAGTCATCCGGACTCCTCTCATTTTCTTACATTAAGTTTCAAGTCCCATCAGCTCTACCATTTGAGTCAAAAATACACTTGTCTCTTGTCTGAGTCTCTCCGTCAGCTGAATTGGACTGAAATAAGGAAAATCGTCAAGGAAATAACTAGCCCAAGACATCAAAATGTGGTTGAGACTGATACCATGAAATCTGGTGTGTTTTACAAGCATTCGAAGTTGCGATTTGAGCAAAATCCCATTGTATCGCTAGCCCCTTTGCCTGGGCCTAGGGAGAGAAGGGCGGTTGAGTAGAGAAGTGACCACGCCTGGCACATCCAGTCATTGCCTGTTGCTGCCGCCTGCAGTCCACCTGAAAAAGGTATTGATCGCAAGGAGGCACTAGCCCAGAGGGTTGCGAGGCGGGTCTAAAACCACGCTGCCTCGTGCGGTAGCTACTACCCACACATGGCTATTGGGCATACGAATATGGCTACTCCGAATGTTGATGTGCTATAAGCATAAAATACACACCACATTTCAAAGACTTAGGACTGCAACAAAAAAGAATGTAAAACATCTCAGTATTTTTAAGTTGATTATATGTTGAAATAAAATTTTGGATATATTGGTTTAAATAAAATATGTTATTAATATTTTATCAAAATTAATTTCACCTGTTTCATCTTTTTTAATGTGGCTGCTAGAAAATTTAAAATTATATAAGTGGCTTGCACTACGTTTCTATTAGACAATATCGATCTAGAAAGTCTCATGATCAGAATTTTACCAGAGTTTTTACATCTCAGTGACATTCCGTCCTTTGAACGCTAATTCCTGAGAAGTTTCCATTGTTTAAGGAATGAAAACTCCATATTAGAATAGTCTTCGGAGTCCAGAGCCCTCATGGAAGCAAACCTTTGATCTCTAAGAATAAATTTAATTTCCAAAACTCTCCACTTATTTATTAAACAAACATTGATTAAGCACTTGCTATGTGCCTGACACAGCCAGACTGTGATGCATGTAGAGGGGAAAGTGAAAATTTCCTGATCTTAAGAAGTTTATTACACTGGAGAAATAGATCCATAAATAAATATCTGAAAGAATGATTTTAATAATAAGAGGGTGTGCAAAGAATGAGGAATGTCCATTTATTTGGAGTCAGGCCTGATGAATAGATGATTAAGCTGGGGTTCAAATAAGGAATGAGTCTAAAGTAATGATACTGTTTGTCTTTTGTGGCTTATAAACAAGATGGACCAAAAATGTGAGAAATAGCATCGCTGTTTGTTTGGATAAGCGTATCATTTAGCCTGCCAAGGTGACCACTTTGAAAGGAGCAACGCTTATTTTACCTTTTAAGAATTCTCACATCTGTACAGGTAAAATCCTATTCCTATGTCCTGCTCCAGGGCCTCCTCCTCAGTCCAGCATTCCCAGGGACCAGCCAGGCTGGCTCTGGGTGGGTCGGGGGGTGACCAGGGATGGAACTTCAGGAGACAGAGCTACCAGGGATTGGGGACACCTTGTACGAGATCCTCAGTGGGCTGGAATGGAAAGTAGTAATGGCTGCCTCTGTGTCTGCTCATTCTACTTAGAGAAATGTAGGGATAATATCCAGATGTCTGCTAATCTAGGCCACTGCAACCTGTGCTGTTGGACATTGGGAACTTTCTCTTATCCCAGTAGCCAGCGCGTGAAATTCAAGGGAATTCTACACAGACCCCTATTGCATACCTCATAATCAGTTCTTTTTAAATTAAAATGTCTTGAAAGAGGAATTACTTTGGTGATTAAGCAGACTAGGGAATACTTCTGCTAATTTTTACTGCAGTATGAGACAAACCTATAACCGAGGGCTCTGACCAAATGGGTAAGGGTAAGCAGAACCAGGCCTTATGGCCCGGAATTACAGACATGCCCGGTTGATGTGCGGTCACACAAACATTTCCTCACGCCGGTAAATGGCGCCAACATCATACCGAGCATGGCTGGTCAACTCCAGTGCAAACCATTAACCACATTAGGGAAAATAGCTCTGGAGAGGTATCGCTCAAAGGTTTTAACTTCAAAAGATGTCACGAGAAGAGCCACAAATTATTATTGCTGACAATTTGTACAATTTGTCCCTGGTGAAATGTGTGTGTCCCTACACAGCACCATTTTACATAACAATATAAAATATTAAAAGGGAAAAACGTTTTGTAATAAACAGCAGTTTTGCTGATTGCAGCTGATTATGTTAAGCAGCTTGTACTGTGGGTGTCAGAGGAGACTTAATAGCTCCTATAACTAATTTCCACGACTGACCTCTCCCCTCCGCTGATGAAGCCTATTCAAAAACCTGCTGCCCTTTGCTCATTTTCAGATCTTATATTTCTGAACTGTTTTGATCATGCATATATTTGCTAAAGTTGTTGTGTACAGGATGTGTGTGTGTGTGTGTGTATGTGTTTTAAAAATATATAATGCATGAAGAAACGTTCCTGCCAGGGCTGTCTTATGCATTATTAAAAGAAGAAACAAACTGCACGAACAATAAAAACAATGCATGTTTACAACATTCTTATCAGATACCAACGTGTCATTAATTATAGCTAGAGACTGTTCCTCTATCGAGAGAACCTGTGTGAAGAAATAGTGGGGCCAACATTTTTTACTCCAACTTTAAAATAAAGTGCAAGGATGTCTTTCTGGAAAAGAACGTCGTCTTGGCCATTTCATCAGCTTCGATGGCCGGTACTTAGAAGCAAAGTGCTATTCAATCATGAAGCAATTTCATTTTTCTGATAAAAGTTTTTGATTTAAATGGGATTTCATAGAGAACATTTCAGAGTGTAGAGAAATTCTCCATCAGTGAGTACAGATAAACGTGTAAGTGCATATGTGTGTTTATAATTCACAGTTTGCTCTTTCTTTTTCCCCCAAATCCAGAGATGTTTACGAAACCACAGGGAAATGCGACGGGAGTGGGTAAGAGCAAAGCTTTAAAGAGCAGAGGCATCAGGCTACCCCAGATTATGCAAACACAGTCGTCCCGGGGAAATGAAATAAAATAAAGACGAAAGAGGGAGGGAAAAAGATTGACAATTCAAAAAGTAAAGTGTATGAATGCGACTTGCTGGAGAAAGAGGTGGACTCAGTACAACAAGGTCACAATAGGTGCAGCTCTCTGTGAGGCAAGTACTGGCTGAGGCAGGCTGATAAATATTTCCTGTAGGATTTGAAGCAGGTTGCCACCAGCAAAACAAAAATCCCTAGGGGGCAGTACATAATTAACAATTCGAAAATGTGGCTGCGTGTCATTGTCTCAAAGGGAGCCAGGGAATCCTGCCCCCAAAAGCACAAAACCCGAGTTCCCATGTTAATCTCACGATTCCCCTATAACTGAATATCAGTTTTTCCCCAGAGACTCAGAAGACACCCTTACTCTTGGCCGGCAAATGTTTCCTGGCTGATGGTGTCATTTGCCAGTGATTTTATATCAGTACCACCAAACCTGTTCCCCTAGTCTGAGGGAAATCACTCAGCAGATTTAGGAAAGCAAACAAATATTTTTTCTGTTAACAAAGAAACAAAATCAGGACTGGGAGAACAAAAGCGTTTAAACAGGGTGCCAGCCCAAAAGTTTAAAGACTTTCAGAACAGTAACTATTTCTGAAAACAACTGATCTTCAATTAAATTGGACCCACAAAAAAACGCCAAAACTCGGGTGAGATTAACACCTCTGGGAAAGACATCATAAAGAGGCTTTGGAGAGGCTTTAATTTCTTTGGTTCAAGACGGGTTGGATTTTGGAGGGAGGAAGAGGTTAATCGCCAGAGGGAAAGGATGGGACAAGGAAATACTAAACTTTTAATTTCAAGATGGCTCTGGCCATTCGTTCAAGAGAAGCCAACAATGTTTTCCAAGAGGTAGATCCAGGATAGTGCCGATTTCAAGTTTGTTTGCTGCCGAACCTTAGAAGCAGTGTGGACCATGGCTCAGAGCCACAAATTTGGGAGAAGGAGACTTGGGCTGTGATCCCAGCTGTGACACAGAAACCGTGTGCTCCTTGGGAAGTTTCTTAGCTTCCCTGTGTCTTGGTTCCTTCAATTGCAAACTGAGTTCAGATCACTTGCCACCTGCCTACCTAATCAGAATATTGTGAGGGTTAATGAGATTGCACTTGCAAGGTGATTGCCTCATCATATAACTCCGAAGTATTATTATTCATCATAAAGACACAGCTGCAATATTGTATATTGTTACATACCAGACGCCATGCTTCTATTTTTAGCAACTTCAAAATGAGAGTGTCTTAGAATTATACAGCGGAAGGGACCTGGTGATATGACCTGCCCCAGGCTCTGTTGCCGGGCAGAAGAATATCTAACTGCTCAAGATGGCTGGCTGTTTACCTCTAAAGGAGGAAACTCCTCAGTTCACCCTCCACAGGAAACTCCAGTGCTATCATTCTGATGGCAAGAGTTGTTGCTCACATCTGAATTCTCCCTTCTGTTCTAAGTACATCATCTTTTTCATTTATTAATACGTACATGAGTCTCCTTCTCTTAGTGATCTTGAGGGGCCGAAACCATGTCCTGTGCATTCTCGCATTCTCCAAATCACCTCCTGGTAAGGCAGCGCTCAAGAAGGGCACCTTGGACTGAATTCAATGGTTTGTAACTGTGTGGGCAGAAAGAACACCACTAATAACATATTTCATTCTAAGAGCACAGGTCCTGCAGTCCCAGCCCCTTGGAGGCTCAGGCTGGAGGATGACACAAGTACTGGAGTTCTGGGCTATGAGGTGGTGTGACTATGGTATGTGTGCCCAAAATTTGGAAAGAAAGTTGCACTTCAAATTTTGTTTTTCCACTAGGAATTCTAAAAAGCCCTATTATTTGTGCTATGGTCTGAGCGTTTATGTCCCCCAAAATCCATATGTTGAAATTCTAACCCCCAAAGTGATGGTAACAAGAGGGGGGCCTTTGGGAGGTAATTAGGTCATAAGGTTGGAGCCTCCATGAATGGGATTAGTGCCTTTGTAAGAAGACGCAGAGAGCCTATTTCCCTCTGTCTGCTCTCGGCTATATGAAGGTACCATAAGAAGACATCCCCCTGCAAAGCAGAAAGTGGATGCTCACCAAACCCTGGTGCTGCTGGTGCCTTGATTTTGAACTTCTCAGCCTCCAGAACTGTGAGAAATAAGTTTCTCTTCCTTATAAGCTACCTAGTTTACGGTATCTTATTACAGCAGTCCAAATAGACTAAGACAGTTTGCTTCCTGGTGTTTTATGCTCTTTGATGCAGCAATTGATGAATGAGTCAATCAAGTCTTCCTAGTTTTCAGTGCTATCTGGTCTGTAATTACTGCATTAATTCATCCCCATCTCCCAGCTTCCATTGTTTTAAACATGGGAACATTTGCTCACTTTTCTAATCAAAAGGAACTTCTGTCTTCCACAGTTTAAAAGAAAAAATCTAGGAGCTTGAGCTCCGTCTGCATGTCTTTAGGGATGACTGCCTTGTATACAGCCAGTTTTCACAGATTCTCTGAAGCCTTTTTGGTCCCTGATCTAGTCTGGTTTTAATTTTTCCAACACAACTGGATCTTGATTGGATTATAGTTCACACCAGATATTTTTATACAGAGACCCCAGAGACACATGACTACCTCACCTTTTACTGTCCTCTCTCGCATTTCTTCCTGTGGTGGAAACTGGCTTAGACCTTCTCCTCCACCAGTGCCTGGCCCAGGCCTGGCTCTGCTGCTGCTGAGGCAGCTTCTGTAATACTTGGACCCGAAGCTGCAAGAGGCCCCAGGGCGCTGGGCAAAGGCATTTGGGCCCAGAATATTATGGTCCTGGTTCGGAGGATGTTTCTGTTTATTTTGGTACCTTCTGTACTGCTTGCCAGCTCCATCCTCCTTTCAGCTGTAGTACTCTTCATTTCCGATTTCCAATTCTTACATGCTTGCTCTGTTTCTTTATAAACATCTCGAGTGACCTGGCATAATGTCCTCCATGTTTTATACATTTCCATTTACACTTCAGCTCTCAGTTAAGCCCTGAGATGACTCAGTTTGTTTCCTAGTTACTTGTCTGGCCTCTACACTGTTCTAGTTTTATAGAACCTGCAAAACTACCCTTTTGAATGGCAGTGCTGGATTACGTGGTATGATGGCTAATTTTGCATGATGACCAGCTAGGCTATGGTGCCCAAATATTTGGCCAAACACCAGTCTAGATGTTGCCATGAAGGTGTTTTTTAGATGCAATTAACATTTAAATCAGTAGATGTTGAGTAAAGCAGATTACCTCCCGTAACATAAATGGGACACATTCAATCAGTTGAAGGCCTTAAGAGACAAGACTGACCTGCCGGATGAAGAAGGAATTCTGCCTTTAGACTGCCTTTGGACTTGAGTTGAAACATCAACCCTACCCTGGGTCTTCAGCCTGTGGGCCTGCTCCACAGCCAGATTCCATGATCAGATGAGCCAATTCCTTAAAATAAATCTCTTCTCTCTCTCTCTCTCTCTCTCTCTAATTTCTTTGGAGAACCCTAATTAATACACTTGGTCTCTGAAATTCTCTCTTCAATGAACCCCTCCCAGTTTGACTCTGCTAAATGTTTTTTACATTATCAAAGTTTATCTATTTTCAAAGCTATTTTTGTTCTTTTCTCCTTTTTCTCAGGACTTAATCATCACTTTGTCACCATTTCTTCCAGAGTCACAGAATTACAGAGATAATATCAAACACTTGTATTCGTGTAGTGCTTTACATTTACAGAATACATTTAATCTCACCAAAACATGAGGCAGGTAAGGTGGATATTACTAGGGGTGAAGAAAAGAAGGTTTGGGCATTGTAGTAGCTCACCCAAGTTCACATGGATAATAAATGGTAGGAGTGAAAACAGAAACTCAGGACCTGGTTCTCTTTCAAGAAGATTTAAACTTTTAATTGATAATTCCTAAGTAGTATGGTTCCAGATCTTCCATTGACCTCACCACAGAGCGGAGCCACAGGATCTTGCTTCCGCTTCGGGGTCCACCAGTCCCGACCCTGCCCTCAAAACTTGAGGCAGATGCATCCTGCCAGGTCGACTATTCCTGATGTTCTCAGTCATCATCCAGGGGCCCCTCCAAGGCTGGAGCGGGGAGGTGCTGAGGCGCACTCTGGTGTTAGGCGAAGGAGCCCGCGCTCTATCTTAGGAGTCATTTGGGTCTCACTGAGGGTTTTCATCACAGTGTCATCAGCTCTCAGTTTTTATAACTACTGTGATGCCAAGGGAGGGTCTACAGACACCTTTCTTTGTTTATACATTCCTCGAATTCTCGTTCCAATATGTCGATAAGGAATAGATTGTTAGCTAGTATTTTCCTTTTTTACAGTCACTGTGTTTAAAGAACTTAACTTGGAATCACCAAATCTGAGTCAGAGACGGGTTCAAGTTATTTCCTGAGTCCTGTGAATGTGTCATCTACCTACCAACAGGGGAATAAGAAAGCACCAAAACTTCCTAAGCCTTGAGGTATCCTTGACCTTATCTCGGGGTTTCCTAGGCCACGGACTGCTTCTGAAGCTCAGCGCTTGCAACTGCTATCCCACATTCGCCTCAGCAATGCTCACCTGACACAGTGCTCCCATCCCACCTCTTTATCCTGGCGACATAAATCTAGGGCTGTTTAGGGCTGGGGGGAGGGGAGCGGTGCTAAAGAACTGCTCCTTAATCACCTTGCCCTCTTTTACTGTTGACCTCTCTCGTTGACCTCAACTTCCCTTACTGAGAATCTGAATCCCCAAGGGCGAGTCTGGGGAACTACAGGTAATAGTGCCCTCTGGTGATCCTTGGACATCTTCAAGTTTGAGGATCCCCCTCATCCCAGAGTAGTTGATCCCCTCACAGCCTAAATATTCATGCCTCACAAAACCTTCCAATGGGTTGATATCTTCTTCCTGGCCTGAAATTTAGACAGTCACTCATCTCAATTAATTTAATTCATCAAGCATTTATTGAGCACTGTCTGTGTGCTATCAAGGATACAAGGATGGATAGGGCCCAGTTCTTGTCCCCCCTAATCTTATAATCTAATAAGAAGGATCAGACAAATGCAGAAATAAACATAATGCAAGGTGGAAAATGATGAGCTCTTTCACTCTACCAAGCACTGCAAGTTCAGAGGAGCGAGCAGCCACATTCCACAGGGAAAAATAGGAAAGACATAGCTTTTGAGATAGGCCTTGAATGATGGGTAGAATTTCACAAGTGGAGATGTGGGGTATGTTGGGATTATGGAAAGAAAGAATAATGTGAGAAAGTCTATGAAGTGGGGATGTTTGAGGACCACAAATTAGTGGATTTGAGCCAGTTTAGGGCCATCATTTCACAACTGCCTGGAATACTGGGTAGATGATTTTTTAAATTGAGATATGATTTACATGTTATAAAATGCACCCTTTTAAAGTGTACAACTTAGTGGTTTATAGTATATTCAACACTGTCTAATTTCAGAGCATTTTTTTATCACCCCCAAAAGAAACCCATACCTACTAGCAGTCACTTCCCATTCTCCCCTCCCCCAGCCCCTGGCAACCACTAATCTACTTTCTGACTGTCTGGATTGGGCAGATGATTTGTACATAATTAAATAGGGAGTAGGGAACTACTAATGATTTTAATTAAGGTAAAATTTGCATACAGTTATATGCACAGATCTTGAGGGTACAATTCAATGAGTTTTGACAAACATGCACACTCATCTTACTAATTCTCCAAAGTAGAGAACATTTTTATCATCCTAGAAAGTTCTCTTGTGGCCCCTTCTAGCCAATTTCTACACCATAGGCAACCATTATTCTGATTTTCATCACCATATATTAGTTTTGTTTTTTTTCTCAAATTTCATATAAATGGAAACACAGTATGTACTCTTTTGTGTCTGGCTTCTTTTGCTCAAAGTAGTATTTTGAAATTCATTCATGTTGTATGTATCAGTAGTTCATTCTTTTTTATTGCTAAATAGTATGAATGTGCCTCATTTTATATTTCTTTCTGTTGATGGACATATGAGTTGTTTCCAGTTTATGAACAATTGTGAACAAAGCAGCTGTAATTTTTTCATATGTGTCTTTTTGTGGACAGTGGCCATATGCTTTCATTTCAGGGTAACAGTTAGGGTAAATACCTAAGAGTGGAATTATTGGTTCGGGAGCTACAGATTTTTTCTTTTTTGGGGGGCAAGATAGTGATCCACCAGGACTGAATTTTGAGAAAATGAATGTAACAGCATTATACAGGGAGAATTAGGAATGGAAGTTAGGAAAATCAGGAGGGATGACAGTCATTTTGATTGGGAATCAGAATATACAGAACTTGGAAAATGAGTGGATCTGAGCAGACAGTGGAAACAGAAGGGTTTTTTTGTTTGTTTTTTGTTTTTTTGGGTTTTTTTTTTCCCACTTCTGACTTATGCAATTGGAAGGAAACAGAAATTTTAACAACAGCTGTTTATTTGGTATCTACTCTCCAAGGCATTCTCAGGTTCCAGGCAGTCTGACTGATAGAATGATAGACTCCTTCCTGTTCATGGGAAAGATAAATGTTTTGGTTTTGGACAACAAGATGGATCACTGTCCCCAAAAGGCCATTTCCCAGCACCTCCCGAAGTGCCTGGCACAGAGTATCAGTGGAATGAATGAATGGCTCACAGTCATTTGCTACTGGGGAAGAAGGAAAGGGCATGGGGAGAGAGGGTGGGCCGAGGCAGAAGCTCATACACCAGAAATTAGCCCACGTACTGGACTGGTTGATTAGATTAGTTACTTGTGTAATGAGGTGGAGAATTTTATTCATCAGAAATTCTCCTCCAGAATTGCTCCCAAGGAAATCAGTCAGGGCATGCCTCAAGGTTCTCCCTCCCTTCCAGCGCCCCCTCCTCAGGGGATCTTTTGGAACTCCCGGGACGGGACGTGTTTATTCAAAGAGAATACTTAGGACACCACAGAGCACTAGAAGGTTGTTGGATTAGCATTTAAGAAATGTGGGATGGGACTTTTCTTTTCAGTTACTATGGTGACTGTGAACAACTTTAATCCTCTGTTTCTTAGTTTCCTTATCTGTAAAATGGGAATAATAATAATAGCACCTGTTTCATTTCCCTTATAAATAAGTAGATCATAAAATCAGAAGAGATTTTATATGCAAAAATGTTTTGAAAAAGGTAGGTTCCCCACTGTCTCCCAAATAATGAAACCACCTACGAATTTCTCAGCTCATCTTTCAAGGTCCACACTGCCTTCTAGATTGTTCTCTCTCTCCTCTCTCCAAGACAACTCGCTGGACCTCAGCTGTGCTTGCCCACAGCTGGGCTCAGCCATTGCCTCTTTTGGACCCGTGAACTCCTTCCTGAGTTCTGTCACTCACACTCACTCCTTCAGAAAGGACCTCCTTACAACAGCCTCCTGTCCTGCTTCCATATCCCAGATCCCAGCAAAAGTCAGCTGTCCTCGAGATTTAAATGAAACGGACTCAAGCCAATCCCATGGGAAGTGCAGCATCTTCCCCTCCATGTCTGCAAGTTCCAGGGGAGCTGCAAACTCATGGGCACTTCTGCTCTCTCCAAAAATTTAAATTACGTTTTACCGCCTGTGTCTCGTTCTTCCCTCAGCAGATATGGGACTCACCCTACTCTGTTTTTTTATAATTCCCACCCCACACGCCACTCAGTGGAGGAGGCATTTGTGAGTCAAGTTTACTAATGAGTGGGGCACTGAAGGGAGGGTGCCCGTACTGCAACACATATGCATAATATTAAGCCTTGTATGTCCTTAATCTTAAAAGTTCTTCGTCACCATGCCGGAAGAGTATCTTGTGGCCACTTTCCCCCATGGCAGAGCCTCTGCCCACCTCTCTGTTTCTTCCTTCCTCCCTCTCTTCTTTACTCTCCTTTCCTCAGCCCCAAGTTCCTGCAGCCAGTTCTTCGTTTCACAGTCTCCTTCCAAGCTTCAGCTTGAGGGTCTCACCTTCACTCCTGGAAGAGCTTATCAAGGATTTTTTTTTTTTTTCCTGAAGAAAAACAGTTCCCTCCTTATACTTGCCAGCTTTTAAAATATCTTTTCTTCCTGTTGCATTGATTAGTGTTATTTATGATTATGTCTTACAGCCCCTCCTGGTTATATGCGCCCCTCAGGGCAGAGTTTATTTGTGATTCATATCAGAGTTTAAACTCCACGCCTTGCATGCAGTAAAGTCTCAGTATTGAAGGAATGAAGGAATGAATGAATGAATGAATAGAAGCTGGTATTCTCTACATAACTTCCCCAAAGAGCAGAGTGGAAGGAATAGAAGCACCAGGTTTCCATGTTAGGATATTAATATGATTCGGTCACCATTGGAAGAGATCAATACGGGTACAGAGAGTTGCTCCTGAACTCACCCTGACCCTAACGAGCAGGTGGAAGCTGGGCCAAGGTCGATGCAGGCTTTGTGCTGTGCCTGTTTCCCAGAAAATGAGTTTGCAGCAACGATTCTTTCCAGAGAGGCTGCTGACCTTCAGTCGAATACAAATTTATGACCATCGCCAATGAGAACTAGAGCTGCTCCTGAGACCCATGGGGTTTGTCCTCCCCATTCCATATGTAACCCTTCAGATCAGATTTCCTTCAGTGAAATCAGAGTTGTCACAAGGAGGACAAATACAGGGCAGAATTACAAAAACCCACTGATTGGGAGTGTGAAACATGCATTTTATTATAAATACTCTGCCATTCATCTTACTAAAAAAATAGGAAAGAAAAAGAAAACTATGGCTTAGGCATCAATGAGAGAGGCTATACAACAAAGAACACATTCTTGAAATTGTCATTGAACAGTTCTTTAGATCCTGAGAGTAAAAGCAGCACTAATGTTTGTAGAGTTTTATTGTTTACTAGTGAAGGCAAGAGGTACATGGTCTCACTACGTGGTCAGCACAGCATGATGGTTAAGGTCCTGTTTTAAAGTCTGATTGGCGTGGGTATGTCCTGGCTCTGTCACCCTCCCTAAGCTTTAGTTTCCTTTTCCTCATCTGCAAAATGGGAATATGTCAGTTAGGATCCTTGGTTGCAAGCAAAAGAAACAGGCTCATTTACACCAAAAAGGGTAATGGATTGGCATGATCTTAATTTTCCCAGAATCAAAGGGAAAGGCCTTGCAAAGAATGGAAACTGGGCAACTCTGTGGATCTAAGTGGCAGAAGAAACACATTCTTGTCATCCCTCTGACACCAGAAGGCCTCCACCTTAACTATTTTCCACCCTGGGGTCACGCAGGGTGAGCTTGATTGGCCTCCCTTGAGTCATGTGCCTACACTTGGGCAGAAACGGTTGGTACGGGACCTTGATTGACAGTCTCCAGAACCACCTGGAATGGGGCAGGGGCATTGAAAAAAGGGGACAGCAAAAAATGGAGATTTATACAGAAATAGAAAAACAGTGTTTCACGGGATTGCTTTAGGAATAAAGATGTAATAAATTTATTACAGAATGCTTAGCACAATGCCCGGCACACAGTGGGTGCTTGATAAATGTTTGTTGTTGTTAGACTGAAACAGAAGTGGGCTGAGAAGGAATATGAATAATCAGGGAGGAAAAGAAATCAAAAGAAAAAAAGATCCAACAGGTGGCAGGGCAAAGAAGAGACCCTCTCCTCCCCTGATACCATGACCACCCCTAAAACCCTGTGAAATCTGTAGTGAATGCTCGTGATTATTTGAACATTCTATTCTGTATAAAGAATACCAAGAATGCTAACTGCACAGGCACCAGTAAAGCGACACAACCGGAGACCATTTCACTGACTAAACTGAATGACAGGTACATGGACACATCTATCTAGAAAGCAAATGGCAATAAAGATGAAGGATAGATGGTTCATTTTCAGAAAATTCAGTTTTAACAATCTAAGGAGGAATGGAAAGAATATTTTATAATTATTATGATGGAATCATTTTAAAATTATAGTAAAATGGTTTTCACTTATTCTTCTGTAACATGAATGAAATGTATTGGCAATTAACAATTATACTCTGATATTTCTGCATACCACACTAACTGCAATGAACATTAATATTTATGTGTTACCTACCCTGTTACTGACTGGGCCAGATTTGGTCCCTAGATCCTCATTTCTCTATTCCTAGAGACATAAATGGGAGTTGCAAGTGAGTATCTGAAGACACATTTTCAACTGCTGTAGTTTGTCATTCTTATAGTTTATATCCTGAAAGCTTCATAACCGTGGCAAATCAGCTCTCACTCTGGGAATGGTCTTAAACAAGTTGGAAGCCATAAACCTACAGACAGTGCCAAATGTGTCTGAACAATCACTCACCTTAATGGTGAAAACGTGGCTCTATTATTTCTAAAATCACAAAGTATTTAAATTACGATTTTGAACAAAACAATGATACCTACGTATCTATCAAATCAAATGGACACAGCTTCAGACGTTTTCGCTGGGACTACTTTGTGTGATATTAGAGAACACAGGTCTCTTTGGGTTCTCAAGTCTGTATAGAAACCTTGACATTTCTTTAGAATCTTTGTGCAAGAGACTTAATGCCTTCCAGTTGAGGACATTCTCCCTCAAAGCGCTCCATCCTGCTACTAACAGAACTTGCCTTTTGGGGATTAGGTAATGCCTACAAAATTTAAAACAATTCAGACTTCAGGAATGTATTTTGCATCCATGCTTACTTCATTTCTAAGAATAATGAAGCGGAGAACTTTACAAACCTCTAGTTTTTTAATAATCCTTGAATGCTCACGATGAGTGAAAGACCTCTTTTCTGTAGTTTTAAGAATAAGTATCATTAACTTGAAATGCTTTTCGTAAGTGACATTATGTGACATTCTCTAAATTAGTAAATTGCATCATTGTATTTAGGGAGAGGCAGAACCCAAATATATGGTTTAAGAGAACTAAAAACAAAAAATATGTATTTATTTGTTAATTAAATTTTAATGTATGTCTTAGTGCTTATCTTTAGAGCCGTGAGGATTTTTAACTCATTCTTGTCAGCTGCTTCATAATGAATTTGCAACTATCTTCGCTGGGACCCACAACATACTTGCCATGTGGGACACTCACATGTGCCCTGTGCTTTCTCAGAGAAAATAAGGTTCCCACAGTATTGAGCTCATTGCCCTGCTCCAACGCAGCTCCTAAAATTCTGTTCAATGTCTTCCAATCAGATACCCAAAATCACGAGACATCTTCGCAAAGCATCAGCAAATTAGTGGTTTATAGATAAATACATGCTCGTCATTACCTGAAAGTAATAATGTATGGGGTAAACATATAGCACATCAAACTTTTAAACCAATTATTTGATATTTTGTAGGTATAGTTAATCTTTTCTTTTGAAATCAACTTTTTCCCTCCTGTCTGTGGAGAATAAATGTATAGAATCTCTAAAAATATATATATGTATGTGTGTGTGTATAATTTCCTCTTTTTTTTTTAAGAAAATATCTGAGGGGCTAAATTATCCCCCTTGAAGAATCGTGATTATATTCTTAAGGGATCCCGCCCCCTAATATTTTTCAACATTTAAGATTTTCAGTGACCAATGCCACAGTATCAAATGGCCAGTTCATAGGAAGTAAATATGCTCTCTTTATTTCCTGCAATTTTAACATTTGATCACATTTTTTAAGAAGGTAGCACTGAGTATGTGCTCTATTGCCCTACTGTTATATGATGATTGATTATTCTAAGAAAAGTTTATGCTAGAACAATATAACATAGAAGCAGGGCAATAGAGATTTAGACGTTCAAACCATTGTTTCCCAAGCTTGAGTCATGCTCAGACTGGTACAAAACAATTTTTAGAAATGACCATCAAAATGAAAATACAAAATTTTAAATTTCTTCTAGAATTTCCAGACCCCATAGACTTCTGTTTGATAAGTACCGAATTAAACTATTAACACTTCAAGTGGATAGATGATCCCTATCTTTTTCTTAGCGTTTCCTCTTAGAGAGAGGTATCACAAGAATATCTAGGTAAACTATTCCAAAGCTAAAGCATTCTTACAATCTGGAAATTGTTTCTTAATTCTTATATTGCAATTTCTCTCCTTTATCATGTCTTTGGTGGCATCGTATGGTTTTCACCCTCTAGTTAGTAAACTATATATTCTAAGACAATAATTAGGTTTGCTTAGACTTGCCTATTCCAGGTAATAATATCATGTCCCATAATCTTATTTAGAGTTCTATTCTTTTTATTTATTTTTATTTTATTTTATTTTTCAAGACAGGGTCTTGCTCTGTTGCCTGGGCTAGAGTGCTGTGGCATCAGCCTAGCTCACAGCAACCTCAAGCTCCTGGGCTCAAGTGATCCTCCTGACTCAGCCTCCCGAGGGGCCGAGGAGCTGGGACTACAGGCGTAAGCCACCACACCCGGCTAATTTTTGCTATTTTTAGTATAGATGGGGTCTTACTCTCACTCAGGCTGGTTTTGAATTCCTGGGCTCAAGCAATCTGCCTTACTCAGCCTCCCAAGCAGCTGGGACTACAGGCGTGCACCACCACACCTGGAGAATTTTTTCTATGTTTTTAGTTGCCCGGTTAATTTTTTTCTATTTTTAGTAGAGATGGGGGTCTCGCTCTTGCTGAGGCTGGTCTCAAACTCCTGACCTCAAGAGATCCTCCCTCCTCAGCCTCCCAGAGTGCTAGGATTACAGGCATGAGCCACTTTGCCCAGCCCTATTGTTATTTTTAAAAACCAGCTCTACCCATTTCATTGAATGCTCTTCCTGGTTTCTGCTTTCTACCTTCCAAGTTGGAGAGCCCGAAACTATTAATAGAAAAAAGGTCTGACCAGAGCAGGCCATGATCCAGGCTATTGGAATGCAATCCCAGTGTTCTTAGCATGTTTTCGTTGTTGTTGTTATTCTTTTAATGGGAAAAAAGTGATCCCACAAAATATTTGTGTGAAGAATCAATAAGTGCTATATGAAAACAATCACTTCCCTTTTATGTGCAAGATTTTCCAATAGTTGTCGGATGGTTCCTGGAACCATGGGTAAACCAAGTCAGTAGGGGGCTGCAGGGCTGGGCACCTAGAACCCTGTCTCGTGCATCTCTGCTATCCCGCCGTCATTTTCCATTTGCGTTAACTGACCTTTTCTGAGCAGCTTACTGCCACGGTCTGGTTATGAGAAGATGCTTCATAGAAGTTAATGATTGCTTGATTCATAAAAACGTGTGTGTTTTGCCTCCTTCACTTGTATGGTTAATGACTGACAGAGCAGAAAACTTTATGTAATGAGGCAGTGTTATTGCCTAGGGAAGAACACTGATCATTTTCCTCTCTGACTCATCTTGTAACTCTTTCCCACCAGCTGGAAATGTCATTTCCTGTTTTTATCTCTAATATGCTTCCCTCCTCTCTTCAGCTGTGCATCAGCCCACCCTGCCCGTCCTTGTCATGCCTGCTAACGGGCCCATGCTCCTCCGCTCCCTGAGCATCATCGCTGCCCCACGTCCAGCATCCATTCCTACACTCAGCGAGGCCCCTTGGCTACACTCCTCGACTGAGGGGCCTCTCTGCAGTCCTGACAGTCACGGGGCAGCCACTGGCGTTTGTCCCACCTCGTGCTGGGAGGTGAGCCCTCCAGGCAGAGGACGCGCTCCTAGCTGGGCTACCTAGGAAAACTTTTAACCCTTCAAACCAGCATGACTTCAAATTTGTCACATTTTGCACTTTTAACACGGTTTCAGATCCCTGCTGGTGCCCCAAACAGCCAAAATCAGCATTTCTGATATTCCTGTATTATTCTCCTTCTACCGTGTATCGTCATTAGCATGGCTTTGTCATGCTCCGTGTTCAAAGCACTGTGTGTGTGAAACCAAAACAAGTTTCAATACGCCTGACAGAGTATCATCTCTGTATTTAAGTGTCGATCCAAAGTTTCTTTGGAAAAATACCCAACTTTGAAAAACCTGACTTAAACAGTTGACTTTGCCATGAGAGTAGAGCTCCACCACTTACTAGCTCTGTGGGTTTGGTCAAGGTTCTCAGGTGCCTTCTCTGTGAGCTGGGTATTTGCTCCACAGGCTATTGGGAGGATTAAATGAGATAATCATGTAAAGCTCTTAGAACAGTGTTTGTCACAGGATAAGCACTCAGCGATGTGGGTTATCACCAGAAATTTTTCTGTCTACCTCGCGAAATGTCGATTTCTGCATCAGACGAGTGGCCTATATAGGCTTACATAGAAAAATATATATATATATTTTTCATCATGGAAACAGTCTTGGGAAATGCACGTCGTCTGGGGGTTTCACTGGAGATCCTGTTGCTTGCAGAGCTGCTCTGTATGCACGGCCCAAAGGCTGACTTCCAGTTCACCCTGCCTCTGAGCGAACAGACAGCTGTCCAGAGGTGAAATCTGTGTCAGATTCCTCTGCAACTATGGTTTTCCAGAAAATACGGCAGTGGTTTCTGAAATACATGGCAAGTTTTGCTTCTCACTCTGGGCAGGGTTTCCACTTTAAACTGAAATTTTCTCTATTAATAGCAGCCTTGCAGCTGCCATTTCTGCCTCCCTATGGATCCACATCCCATCCAAACATAAAACCACCGGGCCATTTTCTGGCCTGAGAGGGCTGTTCTAGTGGGCGAGGGAACTGTTCTTTTAAGGGAGGCTGCCACTCGAGTGCAAGTTCATTGTTCGCAGCCCCAGCTGTACTTCATTAGGGTAATGACCATACACCAAGAGGAAGGCTCCCTGCCAAAGGTGACTCAGTGAGAGTCAGATGCTGCTCCAAGAGAATGCAGCTTCACAAAGGGCTGCTTAACCTGGACCCTGGCTTTCACAAGCCCAGGAGGGGAATTTTAGTTTCAAGTACTGTGGTTGTTTTCACAGGCCCATAAAGGAGATCTTTGTCAGAACCTAATCATTATCATGACATTTGAGTGGCCACATAATTCCATTCAGTTCTGCAAATAACCAATGGTGTCAATTATGTACAGGACACAGAGCTGGGTCTTCAGGGAATTCAGAGCAACAAGACATGGTTTAAGCCCTCTAGTAGCTTACAATTTAGTAAGGACGCTAAGACAAGTATAATCACCAATTATCCACACAAGTATTCACTGGTTTTTTCTTATGCTTGGACACAGGCCAGACCAGGGAGGGCAGGTGCATACAGCAAAGTCTGCCCTTGGAGAATGAAAGTAAAATGTGAGACACAGTGATTCCTTTTATCATTCTAAACTTATTTTGAAATAACTTTAAACTTAAAGAAAAATGTAGAAGAAGAATACACTCTGTATGCCCTTGACCCACATTTCTAGTTAATAAGATTTTGCCACAGTGGCTTTTCATTCTTTTCCTGTAAATATATATATTTTTTCTTTCCCTTCTGAATCAATCGAGGGTGAGCTGAAAGCTCCTAAACATTTCACTGTGTATTTCCTAAAAGATAAGGACACTCTCCTACCCGATCACAAAACAACCATCAGAATCAGTAAATTAATATTAATACGATATTACTCTCTGATTCTAGGACCCCATTCAAATTTCACCAATTGTCCCAATAATGGTCTTTGTAGCAGCAAAAATTCCCTTTTTGGTCCATTATCCAATCCAAGATAACATAATGCATTTACTTGTCACATCTTTTTATATATCTTTTTAATCTCCTAAATCTGGGAAACTTCTTCAGTCTTTTCTTGTCTTTTGTGATCTTAACATCATTGAAATGTACCAGACAGTTATTTTATAGAATGTCTCTCAATTTTAGGTTTTCTGATGGTCATGATTAGATTCAGGTTATTCGTTTTTGACAGGAATTTTAAAGTGGCATTATGTCCTTCTCAGTATATCATGGTAGAAAGGACATGATATCAATACATCCCATCCTTGGTAACATTAACTCTGATTATTTGATTCAGGTGGTGTTTGCTGTGGTTCTTCATTACAGAGTTATTATTTTTTTCCTTTGTAATTAAGAAATATTTTGTGGGGAGCTACCTTGAAATCATATAAATATCCCATTCCTCAAAAGCTGTCAACTTTTTGTTTTCATCATCCTTGGATGATTCTTGCTTGAATAAAATATTACTATGAATTTTGATTTTTCTAATTTTATCATTACTTCTACATTCATTAGTTGGCTCCTTACTGAAAGGAAGCACTTTCCCTCCCCCCCCATTTATTCGTTTATTCATTTGTTTATTCCTCTGAATAAGATTGATGGATTTACTTTTTATTCATTGGGTTGTAATCCATTACATTATTATTTATTTTGATGCTCAAAATTGTCCCATATTTGGCTAGTGGGAGCCCCTTCAAGCTGGTTCCTGTAACTTTTTGAGATTTCCTAATTTCTAGAACAACAAGATGTCCCAGTCTCCTCTTGTACCTTTCTGCCTCAGCCATTTCTCCAAAGAGCCCTGATTCATGTTAGTGGGGAATGGGATTTAGAAACCAAGATCTGGGTACTAGGTGTGATCAGTGGACAGAGCTAGGAAATGTATGTTTGTTTATTCAAATGTATATGCACATATCTGTATCTATCTAAATGTATTAAGTCATGAGTTCACACCAATAATTTCTATTCTAGTCCAACACTACAGAGTTCATTTCATCTTTACTCTTTCCACCCTTGTAACTCCTTTCCTCAACAGTGAAAAAGTTGGCTTCCATTCTCCTTTCGTGCCTTAATCTGTTTATTTTCCTCGTATGACAGCAGTCTTCTGACCCTACCTCCTCCACTTTGTCCCAGTAGGCCCCACTATTTCTGCTGGCTCTGCCATGTTAAGTTAAGGAACAAGAACTAACAATTTTTTTTTTTTAAGAAATAAACAAAAAAAGAAGGAAGGAAAGAGGAAGAGGAACCCCAGTCTTAAGAGAAAAAAATAATACAGTATCCAAAATTTATTCCGTGCTCCACCAATTTCTCTTTTATTAATATTGGATTCAATTATTAGACTTAATTTTTAGAAATGTAATGCTTAATATTTTAAAACCCAATGAATTATTGTACTAGTTTAATTGTAAGAATTATATCATAGTTTTGAAGTCAGATTCAAAGCAAATAACCGATATAACATCTTAAAATAGCACCTATATTTTTCTCAAAAGGAAACAGAAAAGTATTGCTGATAAGAAATTCCACATCTTTTTCTCTTTCTCATCCTGATTTGTGTCCCTGCTTCTCTCCTAATGATGGTGTCAGGACCCACGTCTCATGTGTTTTGTGTAAAAGAAATGATGAATAGGAATGTTTCAGGAGAAACATCTTCCTCCACCCCTGGGTTAGGATGGGTATACATGTATGAGAGACAGAGAGCGTGCGTACACATATGCTTGTGTTAGGGTATAGCAAGGCAGAGTGACCTTTTATCTACTAATCATCACAAAATAATAGATAATTAACCCACTGCTTTCCCTTTCCTTTTCCCATATATCCTCAATATATTGCCCTTATCAAGGAAAAATTATAGATAATCGCCTCTGAGAAAAAAAAATCTGATGAAAAACAATTTTACTCTGTTTCATAGAGGGATAAAAATTGTACAAATAAACGTATTATTATTGACATATACGTGAGTGTATTTGGGCATATTAGTGATTGATTCATTTAACAGAATGTCCAGTGGGGATTGCCTTTTGTTCATACTAAGGATGGAGGACTGTTTTCATGTGAGGTGTACGACCTCCTAGCAGGGCTTATAGAGAATGGGTCATACCACATAGAAGAGAGAAATGCCTGGAGATTTTCATCTTTGTATAGCAACGGAGAAGAAGAGCTACTTCTTGCCTTGCCTAAATCCAATAGAAAGGGGCCCCAAAAGAATCTTGTAGAAATCAGGGCTATCTAAAAGAAGGTGAGACTGGCATTTCATTTTTTGGTCGAATAACTACTTAGCTAGCAGATTTGCTGATCTATACCTGTAATGCCAGAGCAGAGGGAAAAAGAATCAGTGAGTTATTGGTCATGCTCCTGGACGGGTATGGAAGATGGGTTTCTCACTTGTCTGGGGAGCTGAGCGTTTGTGGCAAATTGTAGATGATCCTGGGAGCTACAGTTTTGTCGGGACCACTTATTCCTGGAGGGCAAGGAGATGCATGCACGAGGGAGATGTAGCTTGAGACTCCCAGCTTACAGTCAGCTGGTGGATACAGCTAAATATGGCAAGGGGAAGCTCAGGCCTAGTTAGCTGCATGAGAATGAGCCCTCTGCCAGGGGACGGGTGGGAACTTCCACCTGTCCACCCTAAACCCAACCCAATGAGAACAGCAGTTATGGCCAACCAAGTAGAGGACTCCACACATCTGGCCAAGGTGGCTGACAGACACCATCCTCACCCAGACAATTCTACTCTGTGCTTAGGAAGAAGAGGAGGTGATTTTAAAATCAAATTTGAGACTGAAGTTTTGCAAGAACAGGACTGGAAGAACATTGTTTTAATAACTAAAAATGGCTAAAAATGTATGCAGTCTAGCCAAGTATCATTAAGGGAACCACCACCCAGCAGTAAAAGGCAGGGAAGTGGGGTAAACATAGTATAAATGGTGTCAATTCTTGAAAAAAATGAAATTCTTTAATGTTTCTATGCCAAAGAGTTGAGATTTCTCAATTAAACTGTTGCTGACATCTGTTAAAAAGGATATTTCAGAATGCTGTTCTGGCTTGCACAAGTCTGTAAAAGAGTTTCCAGGATGCATCTAAGATAGATATCTGCTATCAGATGCAAGAAGCGTGTTATTAACCAAGTGCCATAGGAATAGAGAGGAGGAAGAGATGACTTCCACATGGAGACCCCCCTGAGCTCTCTCGACAATAGCAAAGTTGTCAGATTCAGCCCAGATGAACTGACAGCTTCTTCTCACTTTGATCATCATAGAAGTGAAATTCCTCAGCTTCCTGTCCCAAGTTCAATCCAATTGTGTACTTATGTTTTCCCTTATTCCTAAAGTTTACTTCCTACCTTGAATACTAAGGCCTTAGTTTGCTAGTTAGAATGGAAGAGGGCAGAGACTGGTTCTCTTTGGTTCTGTTGTTAGAATGCTACACAGAGCAATCTCTGAATGCATTTTGGACAATTTAAAGAATTAGAGCTATTGAATGCATATTTTCATGTGCATAGCCTTGAATACTTCTTTAAAATAAGGAATTTGGGACTTAAAGTTGGACAAATTTGAAAAAACATTCTAGCTCTGTCATTCCCTGAGAAAACCAATGAATTTGTTTGAGCCTCAATGTCTTTACCTTTGAACATGGGATAACAAGGTTGGTGTGACAGGATTACTGTGAAGCTTAAATGAGATGACATATGTAAGTGCCTAGCACTGCCTGCAACCCGTGAGGGCCTCCCCAGTTCTTCCTCACAGTCCCTGGCCCAGTGGTACACACAATAAGTGGTGCTCAATTATTGTTTTTTAGCACTGTTCTAGCACCATCTCAGTGTTGCCAGGAAAATAACCTATTCAAACTAGTTTGAGAGAAAAAGGGTGTAAGGACAATCTCATGGATTGGCTTCCTGTAGATGACTCTTGGTTTATGCTTCCCCATAATAGATTCTGGTCTGTGACTTTGTCTTGTGATGACACTCACTCCAGCTCTAATTCTATATGAACTTGCACCTAGGCTCCCAGAGTTAGCCTGGTCATTTTCACAGAAATAGAAAAAACACTCCTATTAATTAGTGTGAAACCACAAATGACCCTGAATAGCCAAAGGAGTCTTCAGCAAAAAAACCAAAGCTAAATGCACCGTGCTACCTGACTTCAAAATCTATTACAAAGCTATAGCAATCAAAACAGCATGGTACAGGTATGAAGAAAGACACATTGACCAATGAATGTTACAGGGTAAAGAGTCCGGAAATAAGCCCACTCATTTACAGTCAATCGATTTTTGAAAAAAGTGCCAGGAAAACACAATGGAGAAAGACCAGTCTCTTTAATAAATGGCATTGGGAAAATTGAATATCCACATGCAGAAGAATGAAATTGAACCCTTCTCTCCCACCATATACAAAAATTAACACCAAATGGATTAAAGACTTAAACATAAGACCTAGTAAAACTACTAGAAGAAAACATAGGGGAACTACTCCACAATGGTCTGGGCAAAGATTTCTTGGGTGTGACCCCAAAAGCACACGCAACAAAAGCAAAACTAAACAAATAGGATGCCATCAAACTGAAAAGCTTCTGCACAGCAAAGGAAACAATGAATAGATTGAAGAGACAACCCAGAGATTGGACAAATATTTGCAAGCCACACATCTGATAAGGAACTAATATCTAAAGTATATAAGGAATTCAAACAATTTAATAACAAGAAAACAAAGAACCCAATTTAAACATGGACAAAAGACCTAAATAGACATTTCTCAAAAGAAGGTGTACAAATGGCTGACAGGTATATGAAAAAATGCTCATCGTCACTAATCATCAGGGAAATGCAAATTAAAACCACAATGAGAGATCACCTCATACTTGCTAGAATGGCTACTATCAAAAAAATGAAAGGTAACTAGTGTTGGCAAGAATATGGAGAAAAGGGAGCCCTTGTGCACTGTTGGTGGGAATGTAAATTAGTACAGCCACTATGGAAAACAGTATGGAGGTTCCTCAGAAAACTAAAAATGGAACTATCATATGATCCAGCCAACCCACTTCTGGATATATATCCAAAGGAAGTCATATCAGTATGCTGAAGAGAGATCTGCATTCCCATATTAATTGCAATATTATTCTCAACCAAGATATAGAATCAACCTAAGTGTCCATCATTGGATAAATGGATAAAGTGTGGTATATATACACAGTGGACTATTATTCATCCATAAAAAAGAAGGAAATCCAGTCATTTGCAGCAACATGGATAAACCTGGAGGACAGTATGACAGCATGTTAAGTGAAATAAGCCAGTCACAGAAAGGCAAATACCACATGATCTCATTTATATGTGGAATCTAAAAAAGTTGACCTCATAGAAGTAGAGAGTAGAATGGTGGTTACCAGAAGTTGCAGCATGGGGAGGGAGGGGTTAATGTGGAGATGTTGGTCAAAGGATACAAAATTTCAGTTAGGAGGAATACACTTCCGTGATTTTGTGCACAGAAAAGAGACTGTAATAAATAATAATGCATTCCATATTTTTAAAAAACCCTCCAAGGTTAGCCCTTGATGTTTCAGTTCTCCCATTCGAAATTTTGTGGAGAAAGAATCTTTTTGTGTGGATTTAGTCAGTATATTATCTCTGGTCCAATCAGCTGTGGTCACAGCTGTAAACATGGCCACGTGTACCCACCTCTTTAGCAAAGCTATAAGCGAGAGTAAATTGCCTCCGTCAAGGCTGTGGTTGGCTGAGATGGAACTCTCCACTGCAATCACTGTGATTCAACACGATTCATTCTGAGCTCTATAAGTAAGGAGACCTCTCAGACAATGAGTCTTCAGAGCAGCTTCTATTGGTCCCCCAAAAAGCCCCACCATTATACATTTTCATTATCAATTAAACAATTTTTAATTTAAAAAACATTCATATATCATTTACTATGTGCCTACCCTGTCCTAAGAGTTTTACAAATATTTACTCATTTGATCCATGCAATCAGCTGAAGAAAGGTACGATGAAGTGACTCCACATTTTACAAATTGAGAAACTCAGGCACAGAGAGGCGGAATGATCTGCCCAAGGACAGATAACTAGTCAGCAGCACAGGCAAGATTTGAACTTAGGCAGGTTGGCATTCAGATCTTATGCCCCAGATCACTTTATTATGTCGCAACTCACAGCAAGACCCATGTAACTGCTATGACCAGGTGCCTCTCACACCAAAGATGCCAGCCTATTTACAAAGACGTGAGGATATTACAACATGCAACCATTCTCCTCAGCACTTTCAAAGGTGACCCACCAGAAGCTAACACTCACCTCCCACTTGTATTTTATCCTTGCCTAGGTCAATGGGTGATGGTAGAAGCTCTCCTGCACACTTCCTGTTACCTTAAAAGGGTTACATGTGCTAATGGTTTGATTTTTAGTCTTTTCACCTCAGTAACATTTTCCATTTTCTAACAACACTTGAAATTCCATTTCTATTACTTGAACATCAGGCACAATTATGCCATTTTGAGTTTCTTCTTTGCAATTAATGCAATCATATGACACATCACTAATGCCAACCAGGAGTCTTATCACAAAATAGTACAAATTATCATATTTCTATATGTATTCACAAATGTCTTATCAACATTCCAATCCTGTATACTTTCATTTTAAAAACACTCTCTGTGTTGGATGTCTGCAACTGTTACTATCAGCTGAACTAGATCAGTTTACATGACTGCCTCTCTCACAGAGGGAAACTTATTGAAATTGGCAACTTAAATCAAGTTACACGAGATTTTTTTATCCAGTCAAAGAAGCTCTTTGAGCTGCCAAAATTGTTCACAGAACCGCAAGACCATTTTTTTCATATAGATATATAGATAAATATAGATATATGTCATCTACATAGATATAAAAAGATATATAGATTATATAATTATAATACCTATAAGACCATTTTCTCTTACAGATAATACATGTCGATACATAGATACATACAATGAACAATTTTTATATATAAATCCTAGTGTTAAATAATGAGAATATTGTGTTAATTCTTTAGATGATGGTCTGGAAAAGGCATTGGTCAAAAGTTGCCCAACTACCTCAGATCATCAGCTGTGCTTTGGTACGATTTATATAAAAATGGGTATATCATCATAAAATTTGCTCCAGAGGATTAGTGTGATTTTAACTTTGGTAAGTCGCAATTCCTCTGTTTCAAATTTACTATCTGGCATATAATGATAAAAATACCTCCTTATATACAAGGTGTTGAGAAAGTGACACAAAAGTATAGGCTCTCCTGGTTCTTAGCTGAAAAGACAAAAGGCGTCCTTGTTGCTGTAGTGACAACTGTTGCATCCATTGCTATGGTTGGTGTGGGAGAACTTGAAGGAATGATCAGATATAAAGTCATGTATTAATATATCTGAGTTTAAGGTCTACAATTTATATCTTACTTTAAAAGCAAAAAATATAGCTTTTTTTTTTTTAAAAAAAAATCTGCTTTATTGAGGTACGTAAACATACAATAAAATCCACCAATTTTAAATGTAAAATATTTGTTGAAAATATCGTCCTCTCCCCCATTGAATTGCCTTCAAACCTTTGTCAAAAATCAATTGACCATAAATATATGGGTTTATTTCTGGATTCTCTGTTATCTGTCAACAATATCATTGCCAATTCCAGATCCAAATCCACCAACAGAAGTTTGATCCAGAGGTGCAGCCATGGAACATTAGAAGCTCTGGCAAAAAAAAAAAAAAATACCTGGAGGAATTTCCAAATTCACACAGAAGTAATGCTTTGGGTGGGTTGGGGTAAGATAAACAGTCTCCAGGACCTTACCCAGTTCTTTTTTGCCCTGGATGAAGCTACACAGTCCCTACAAAGGACGGGCCTGCTTAGCACCTGAGGGAGGGCCTTCAAGATCCACTATCTGGCCACCCATCTAATCCCGCTTGCTTCCTCCGTTGCAGACTCACCCTTGTCAAGCATTACCTTTTTATTCCCTTTCTGATCCACATTTCAAGTTTCAAATCAGACCAGCCCCGTCTCTATCCTCTGCTGTAGCTTCTAGAATTCCACCTCCTGGGGGCAAAACCCCAGACCTCCTGCTTACGGGAAGAGGGCTTAAGTCGTATTGCACTAAGTTTCATGTGCAGCTCTGTCTCAGTATTCTCTCTTAATTTTGACATCCACCTTCCCTCTGATGAAACACTCCTTCCTTAACTCTGATCCTAAGTGTATCTGGGTGATCCAGAAAACAATGAATGGAGTAACCTGCTGAAGACTTAACTTGTGATTTATTATTTGACATTTCGCAAGAGGATACTAGACAGGACCTCCTGCTCAGCCTTTGGAGAAGAAACTCCAGGGGAGGAACAGAAGGTATTTCCAACAGTTCTCACTGTCTGCCGCAACTATCGAGGGGGAACAGGACTTTCCGTTTCTAAGGTCCAGGCCCTTCCTATAGGCCACTGATCTCTATTCTGTTATTGTAGAAGGGACAGTAGGATGTGAGTACAGTTCAGAAAATAAGCAGGGGAAACAGAGGAGGGGAGAGGTGGAAGAGAAGGGGCTCTCATGACTGGCTGTCTAAGTCATGTTGGAATCATTCCTAGGGTTGTTACACAGATCAGGGAAAGACTGCTGAGAGAGTACAGAGCCAGTGTCCTGGAGCACTGGTCAGACCACTGGATCCAACCCAGCACTGAAGCCCAGGAGGACTCACCAGGAATTCCGTCCCATTGTGTCAATAGGATTCTTGCTGTCTCTATACTGTGGGATCTTTGTTTACTACCTTCTAGTCACACTAGTGTAGGCCCCTACATTTCAGAATAATGCCCTAGTTGCACAAGAGCATGTACCCCAGGCAGGGCCAGTTTCGTGGATGTGCCACCTGGGCAGTTGCACAAGGATTCCCATTCAGAAGGGTCCCATACCTGGTTTAATGCTCTGCTGTTGCCATCTTTAAATTCTTAATGACTTTATCATTGAATTTGTGTTTCATAAATGAAGTCCAATACAGTATGTGTATAAGCAGAGGAGATATCACAATATGCTCATCTACTGTTCCTTGCCACCCCATTTGCATAAGGCATGCACAGTGTTTTAAGCAAGAATTCCTGTGGGCTCAGGATGCAAAGGCGTTCAGCAAGACTCAAAAGAGAGTTCATGGTAAGAGCATTATATCTATGACTGAGGCAGTGGGGTGCTGACATCCCTAAGAGGACACCCTTCATATTTGGACCAGCACTTGCATCCAACACAGAATGAAGGAAATAGTGTTCCGAGAAATGTGAATGACCAAGGAACACTATTATATTCTTTCTTACTCATATGACTTCCCTGTGTTAGCCAACCACTTATTCTGAAAATGATGACATCGGAGGAAAGATAGAGCAACTCATAATTCCTTTTCCTTTCAGTTCTTCTTTACTCATCAGTAAGCTGAAGACAGAAAGTGTTGGTAGCATGTGCATGTATCAAGCAAGATACAAAATAAAGAGTTGAGGTAGTTTTGCGCATGTATGCGTCTCATTTCCGCTGTTGTGGTAAGAACGAAATACATATGCATGTACAAACTACAAAATACAAGTTGTGTGATTTCGGTGATTCCACATACTAGTTAAATGGTCTTATATTTGCATTTAAAAGCGGCATTACACAATATAAATATGAACTGTAAAATTTATGCCAATAATTTGAAATTTAAATTTCTTTCCTTCAAATAACATTAAATAATTTTTTTTAAAAACCCACCATAACAAGTTGAGAGAGCAACCATGGAAGAAAGGAAGAATTCTACATTTTAGTATATTTAACAGCATTTTCATTTCGAACTGGGCCCCATAAATTACAGACAAGGATCCTGCATTTTCATGTCCTGGGACCTGCAAATTACGTTGCCATCTCTGAGCCCAGGGGCCCTCCAAGGTGCCCAAGTGGGTTGGGAGGCATGTGAGTACTGGTATGTGGGGGACAGGCTGTCATGCCAGGGTACTCGGAGCTGGGATCAAAGGGAAGTAGCCACAGACCCCAGTCATCAGGGCAAGGCTTCCTGCCCGAGGGAAAGGATTTGAACAAGGAGGGGAACTTGATGGAGTGGATGGGGTAGAGACTCAATGATTTTTACCCAGGGCCTAAAATGACCATACTGAGGCATTTGTGCTCTTGAAGACTTGGGAATGGTCTGCCCAGGCTGCACGGTGAAGGCTGTGACGGCCAGGCTGCTGTGCCTCTGCAGCTCAGAGCTGAAGGCAAGCTGGGACGACATCTGATGCTGGGATGAAGGCTCGCTCCAGCCTAGGAAAACAGAGCGTCTGAAAGCTGGGAGGGTCTCCTAGGGATTCCCTAGCTCAGCCCTTTTACACATGAGGAAACTAAGAGTTTAATGTGAGAGGAACCCTGAATTCCAACCTAGTCCTCCTTTTCTTTCTAAACAGTTGTGAACCTCAAACAAACCACCTACCCTTCCCAAGCCACCATTACCATAACTTTAAATTGAGAGGGTTCAGTTATAAATCCTCTAAAGAGGCTGGTCCATTTCTAAGAGCCTAATATTTAACTGTGTCACAGTGACCCCAGGCATTTATACTGATTTAAGTCATACTCTATGGCATAGTATGCCATTGAAATTAGCCATCAACGCCTAGGCTGCTGCCTTAATAGAGTCTTCTCTAGGATGAAAGATACCACTGATAGGGTTGTGTGCTGTACATTCTGAAACCGTGTGCTCTATTTCATGGAAAAGCCGAGCATGGCCTAAGTTCATTGGTGGGATTTTGACTATAATTTAGGCAGTTCTTCAGGACACATAATGAAAACTAGGAACCTGGCCTTATAAATGTAAACATAGAAGATTAGAGCAATATTTCATGCAGATAGTATTTATATTTATTTTCATGCTTCCTTATCTCTTGGGAGAATAGGCAATCGTTAACTCTAATTTCCACAGGAAATGAGGTGATTATAGTGATTTTGGACAAATATTAGAGCAATGTCAGGGATTCTATTGGTCTCTGTGAGAAATAGAATAATGAATTTTAGAGACCATTCAGCTGACATGCTATGGTAAGGGTGAAGGGACAGATCTGGAATTAACAGCTAATTTGTGTAATTGGCCAACTGGTAAATATCACTTGCATTGTCAAAAAAGGGAAGGAAATAGGCTGGAGGTGTGAAGGAGGTTTGTCAGAGAATTGGCACCTCTGAGGCACCCACCTTTGTTTCAGGATGACAAAGAAAGCTTTGAGCAGTACATCCTGCCACCAAACCTCACTCTGAGGCATTGATGCTTTGTCTCAGTTCTTACATTTGGCTTTGTCCTGAGGTCACGACTCTCTAAACTGGAAGACTCTTGGTGCTTTTGTTGGATGCTGGGGGCCCAGCCTCTCTCTTGCATATGCATGGCCATGCCGTGTTACAGCTGTGGTTTCCTCGCATTTGGGCCAGTGTCAGCCAGAGCGGACAGAATGACCATCCTTAGAGTCCTTGCCAACCCTGGACACAGAAGTGCACAAATAGGAAGCTCTCAACTTTTATTGTCCTTCTCTAATGGCTCTTCTCATGGAAAAAATAAACTGGCAAAAGTTTAATTTGTTCTATTTAAGCTCTTTTACATTCTCAAACATTTCTCTCTCTCTCTCTCTCTCTCTCTCTCTCTCTCTCTCTCTCTCTCTCTCTCTTTCATTTTCTTTTTCTTTTTTTTCAATAGGATCTGGGCCATCCACCAGGCTTAGCAGATTGGGCTCCACGACTGGAAGGGGACCCCAGGAAGAGAAAGAGCTCTGCCCTAGGCACTGAGTTCTGCGTGGGGTGATGGAGAACCGTGGCTTCCATACCATCACTCCTGACCTAGACTCACTGTCAAGCCCTGTGGCCTTTATTCTTGGACTTGACCACAGATTCTGTTTCTTGTGTTAACCTCTGCTCAGTCTTGACTTCTTGTCCTGCTGCTGAGCTGACCTGGTGTTTTGCCCTGACTGCTGCTAACTCTGTTTTTTACTTGGCAGATGGAATTTTAGCATCAAGCCCTCATCTCCTCCAGCCTGCAAGACAGGCCCATCACTAGTTTGGATATCAGTCTCTTCCTGCTTGTCATATGTTATTCTGGTTGCTAGAACCAGAGAAAGTCTCCATTTTTCTCTCTACTGACAGCCTTTTCTCTTTAAATCATGGAGAGCGGTGGTAGTAATTGTAGGGGATATTGGAGGGAAAACACTGTGTTTGGATTTCCTGGTCTCATTCTCCCTGGAACAGACTTCTTAGATGAGCTTTAGTTGCTGGGAGAATTGCACTTCTTTTCCCCCCATGAAGATCTCATAAGTGTGCTATACTTAGGTTTAATGAGTGGTCATTGGTTTTTTTCTACTGTGAAATGAGTGAAAGTTAGAGGCAAATCTTGGTGAAGAATTCTAAAGAAATAAGTTAATAAACCAATGAAAAATCACTTTATATTAAGCACAAAAATGGTATACTCTCAAAGCTACAGTTAAGTTCAATATATAAGTGATATTGTGTGTCTATTGTGTTAAATCTTATAAATCAAAAACATAATTGAATCTAATGGGTACTGGCAGGAAATTCTCCCTTTTTATGCAAACGGATTGCTGTTTGTGTAGGTATGAAAATAGATCAGTATCCCTCAGTGTGCAAAGTGTATATTCACAATCCATAGTAGTCGCTAAGAGCAGGGTGTCAGGAGTTGAAATCCTAGGTTCTGAACCAGGCTCTGCCACTTATTAGGTGTGGACCTTGGGCAAATGTCCTCATCTGGAGATGGAAATAATAGGAGTACTGACCTCACAGGGCTATTGTGAGTTTTAAATGAATTAATATGTGTAAAATGCTTAGTCCCATGGCCTGCGTGTAGTAATTACTTAATAAATATCAACTATCATCATCATCATTATTATTACATACAGGATGAAACAGAAAATAGGGGAGAAACTGAGGAGCTCTAATAAAATGTTAAAAAGTAATGAGAAGGCTTTGGGGGATTAAGAGGAAAACAACAAAGTAAGATGGAAGAAATATGTGTATTTTTATTTGTTTTCTAAAAATTCACAGATAATTTCAAAAATCACAATTATTTCAAGGAGTTTTCCTTGGCCAAGCACAGAGTGCTACTATCACATTCACCGAGTGTCTCACTCTATGAAGATTGTAATTACCATCAAGTTAGTATTACACCAATGAAATGAGCCTGACCCAACAGTCGTACATTGCTTTTCAATGTCAAGTTCTTAAAAAAAGAAGAAGAAAAAAAAGCCCCTTAATTTATGGTAATCTAATATGTGCATAGTGCTTCAGCTATTCTATTAAACCAGTGTAGTCAAAACCCTAAAATTTCAAGCATTCTCAGACATAAGTTGCATCAGCCAGCCTAGGGCAGTGGCTGAGAGGTGGAGGAGGGCCGGAAAGAAAAAGAAGAGGATGCTTTATAATAGGGGGCCATTATTTCCTTTGTCATATTTTGGTTTCTTTAAAATTGTTCACTTGCATTTAAGTCCCCAAGAGCCACGAAAATTATGTTGAACAATAGCAGGGATTTGTGAAAAGATTCCTTAGATAACATTTGAAAAACACAAGCAGCCCTTGAACCTTTTTGCATCCAGTAACATCTGACAGGCTTTGTGAGCTGCAGCCACCTGCAAGAGTTCTAAAATAGATGCTTTCATAAAACAGCGAATTCTCAGAATTGATGTGTTAATATCACTCTCTTAATTACTTGACATCTGACCTAAGTAGCGGTAATAAGACGATTTCAGCCAAAGTGAAAGGGAGAGTTGCGGCTGTCATTCACATATTTTTGGCCACAAAAAAAAAAAAAAAAAAAAAAAAAGGACAGCTATTGAGAAAAAAACATTTTATGGTATCAGTTAGGCAGATTGCCTACCCAGCTGAAGTTCACTAAATAATCACTTAATCTACCGCTCATTTTTCCTGTGTCTATCAGCTTAGATTTTCAACAATACGAAGGAGAGTTTACTTACCATTTGGGGGTGGTGAGGAGAGAGTAGTTGGGGTAGGCTATGGCGTCCTCAAAGAAAAATGTACATTATAGTGATTTTGTTTATGGAGATTTCTCAAAGCATGGAATAAAACATATAGAAATAAATATTGGCTTTAAAAAACACAAGCCCTGAGGGGAAGAAAAACTCCAAATAATGGAAAGTCCATTAAAAGACAGAAATTATAGGTCTGCAATGCAAGTTAAATCAGTAACTTCTACTAATCAAAGCAAGACTCCCGGTGTGGGTCACATCCCAGCTGCTACTTCCCAGTCCAAGACAAGGTTTTATTTCCTATTTGTCTTCCTCTTTTTCCAAACTGTCAACACGGCGAAGCCAATACAGCTGTGGGCAAAGCAGCTGTGTGATATTCTGCCTCCTACATCGTCAACCAAATTGCCTGCTCAGTCTTCCTTTATTTCTGGTACTGATGGGCTGGGACAGCAGGGCGGAGGCCCGTTGGTGTCAACCGCCTCTGTGTTTACCAGGGAGCTCTCTCCTTAGGACCCCTCTTTCTGCACATCTTTCCCTCCCCTATATTCTTTCAGCCTTTTTTCTCTTCCTTTTTTTTTTTTTTTTTTTTTGTTATAGAAAGACTATGCTCACGAGACAGTTCTGATTCCTAATTATTTCCTTAATATGCAGCCATAAGCACAACCATGAGCTTTTTCAGATGGCTATCTGGAAGAATCACACTTCATTACTTAACCATGAACAATCGCGGGATGAGTGTCTATGCATAAATCTTTATCTTTGTTTCTGATTATTTTTATCAGGATGCCTACAAGTGGCATTGCTGGGGTTTTTTTTAAAAAGGCTATGAGCTTTGTAAAAGGTTTTTGATGGCTAGTGCCAAACTGCTTTCTTTTTTGGATCTATGAATGTATGAGTCTAAGCCATTTTTAGTACATTCCACATGGGAGAGACACGTGTTTTCTTTCGTCGGTATAATGCAGGGGCCAAGTCACACCCCAGAACCGTGTCCCCCGACTGGGCCTGACATGACCATCACCCGAGGTGCTGGTGACAAATCGGATCCCTGGTGTCCTCACCTAGGGGGGCTCACATAGTGGCAGTAGGCTCCCCCTCCCCAGGGGATGCTGATGGCAGAGAAGCAGGAGTGGCATGCTCCAATTAAACCACAAATTATTATTTTGGGCAAAGGTGTTGTGTGTGTATGTGTACACATATGTTTATACTCACAGATGCATACATGGGCTTTGCTGTTAAATCTTATACATATGATTTCATTACATAAGAAATATGTGAGTGTATTTCTTTCTCTAAAACCTTGAAGTATTGTAGGTAAGTCTAAAATTATCTTTAGCTATTATCGCCCAACACACACCTTCCACCCGCTGAAGTGATCAACACTATCAGCTTGGTGCATATACTTCTATAGCTTTTTTTGTATACCTTATGTCTGTATATTTGCCTGCATAAAATGTATAGAATAGCTGTAAGTGTGGACACATTTTAAATAAATAATACCATAGTGTGTGCATTGTTTTGCAACTTGTTGGGAGGCGGACACATTGTGGCCCATTTTAAATCTTTTAAAAAATTGCAGATAAAAATTCTCTTATCTGTCACCTCAATCCTAGTCCACTCTTCTTTCCAGAGGGAAGTCCTGTCATCATTTTGGAGGACATCCTCGGCAATGGCTACATTTTATACCTCCTCTGTGTCTCCATTAATTCTTCAACATCTAACTGTAGTTGTAGAATCTTAGAACCAAAAGGCCTTTCTACAGATCACCTGGTCTAGCCTCCTCATTGTATAGCTGCAGAAATAGATCAAATGCCCGGTTTCAGGTCACCCTTACTATCTTGGCCTTGGTTTTCGTGACCCTTAGCGAGGTCACAATCTGTGTTACTTCTAGCAACTTCCACTCAAACGGTTTAAATTGAAAGCTTCTTTAGTAACAACTTCATTCACAAAGAGTCTGTGAAATTCTCTTTTACCAGATGTAGGCTTCAGGGAGCGAAGAATTAGACAGCTAATGCGGAGCCTGGGCTGAGTGAGGGGCCATACTTCCTGTCGCTTTAAGCCACTGAGAGCACCAGGAAGAGTATGGTCCTCTGGTTTGACCTCCTGATACTGCAGGTGAGAGGAGACCTTGGCTCCAACTCTCTGAATCCCTCAGTGGGGTAAGATTTTCATTTTGAGGCCAACCGTTTGAAGGCCAGCTCCCACCTTTTGGCTTTCTAACGATGTCAGAGGCAGAAAGAACACAGCTTGACTCTTGAATTTCAGGTTCAGTCCATTTCAGGGATAACCAGAAAGGAAAAAAAAAAAAAAAGGAAGAAAGAAAGAAAAGGAAAAAAAAACCCTTTGGCTCACAAAATAAGAATCTTTGAAATGAAAGTTGTGCAGGGTAAATATGGAGCCTCACAATGGCGTCTCCAGAGCCGCATTTCAGAACACAAGGGCACTTCCTCTCTGTAGCAGAAAGCCACGAGATGTCGTGTTCCTTAATTAAAACGTATCTCGGGAGTCAGTGGGAGGCACCGGCACAGCCCCCACCTGAAGATGCCGATTTACAGAAAAACTTCCAGCCGTGGGATTCATACAAGGGACACGCTGGCAATTGTGAGTTTCTTTTAAAATCAGCTTCTGTCTGTCATACCTATGTAGTTACAAAATCAAAGGGGATAATAAAGTTCAATTGTATATTCACAGTTTGATATTTCTATTGACAGGTCTCACACAAAAAACGCCATTTCAGGAAACTCTGATTCTGTGTCCCTCTATGAAAGGCACTAAAAGGCTCTCCTGGGTTGCAAATCCCCACCCAACAATCCCTCTAAATCTGAATCTATAAAGTGGCCCCATCAAGGTTCAAAGGTGTCAAATTGGGCCTCCTCTCCCCAGGTTCTGTTTGTGATTTTAAAATATCCCTCTGATGGTGAGGGAAAAAGGAAACCACCCAGAACAAGCCACAACTGGGTTAAAATCCCAGCTCCTAAGTAGAGAAGAGCAGTTAACCCAACAATTACCACACCACAGAGGGGAGATCAGAACCACTTCCTGGCCCTGAGGGCTGGGGTAGACCAGGAACGCCCCTTCTCTCTGCCCGGCTGTCCTCTCCTCATCCACAGAGAGTCCGTATCCACTCTGAATGTTCTCATATTTTAAAAATGTCAGTGTATCTGGCTACTGTGGAAATATTCTTCGGGCCCACTAGAAGACCAACATGCAGGTGCCTCTAATTTTTAGAGAAGATTTTTCTTGGAAAATAGGGGTGTGTGTTCCACTGGATTCAAAACTGGCAAGTCTGTTCTTCCAGTAGTGTATGGGACTAGGCTTACGCAAGAGCAGAGCACGTCTGAATGCAAAAATTAAATGGAGGAATTGGGGAGGGGAGAACAGGTGCTCTTTTATAAAGGCTAAATTCCATATTTACCAAACTGATTTGCATGAGGCATGTTTTCAATGAAAATATTGCTACTCATTTTGCTGCATTTGTGCAACAGAAACATACGGATGGAGCAGAAGAGGGGTGTGGTTCCCAAGCTGTCTTCTTGTCCCTACCCTTCAGCCGACAGTTGCTAAGTGGCACATTTGGGAGATTAGCTCATAGAACTTCTGGCTTCCTGCTGCCAAGACAGCAAGACTTTGGGTTTCTTCTGACTCCACCATACAGCCTCTAAGCAGTCAAGAAATAGATGAGAATCTGGAAGGGAGAGTGAGAGGTCATTCATTCCATGGACTATCACCAAGTTAAAGCACATACATTATCTCAAGAGAAGATTCTATTCCAAGTTAATTCCATGTCTTCTCTTAGTAATTCGAGCCAGTGTTAATTCTTACTACCAAGAATGTCTTCCTCCTGTTTTAAATCTGTTGCTGATGCTTTACTTCCTCTTCATGTAAATCCAAAATGAAAAAGTGTCGTCAACCACATACCTTATCTGATTTACATTCTTAAATCAACTCTACGACATCCCCATTTTACAGATAAAGCGTATAAAGAAACCGAGGCAGGGAGAGAGGAAGAAATTGGCCCTGGGTCACCCAGCTGATACATGGTAGAACCAAGCTTTAAACTCAGGCGTCTGACTTCAGAGTCTACATTCACTTCACCACCACCGCAAGCTGCTACCTGGCATTCTCAGATATGGTCAGCTGCAATTAGAGTTACTAACAAGGCACCAAGGAAGCTCCAGAGAAATGGAACCCATACCAGAAATAAGAGGCAGAGATTAGAATAAAGTTAGGTGAGCAAGTGGTTGATGCAAGAAGTTAGAGCAACGTCTGGCAGATTGCTACAAAAATACACATGGATTCACTTGTAGGAGGGGAGGTGGTGAGCACATTTCAATGAGCAAGGCCAGTATCTTGGGTATTTATAGCCCATGTTCCCCTGGACTCCTGAGAGGGTTCCAGTAGGATAGATCCAGTAGCCCTGTGTCTTTAGGTGATTCCCCATGGGACTGAAATGTTCCAGGGTCACCACAAAGTTTCTGATTACCTCTGAGAGTTTGCTCTGAAAAGGTCTTTGAGAAGCATCTTGTAGAGAAGTGAAGCCCCAGAATGCTTCTCTCTCTCTCTCTCAGTTGCAATCAGACAAACTCAGAACCAGTTTATGCCTCCTGTAGATTTTCAGGTTTTCCCTTCTTAGGGATTTAAAGGCTCCAGACAGAGCCTTTGTTTTCAGGTGAGGGTTGGGGCAACACCTGCTGATGATGGTGTCCAGCCTTTGGGGACAGCAACTGAGGCAATGCCTCTTCCTGGCTTGCAGCTTACATGAGAAACGCTGGAGAGCTACACACAGAGTGTACCCTTGAGGAAGTTGAAGCTTCAGTGCTGATATCTGAGGCCAAAGAAAACTGGTATTCCCTCAACTCAGCAGGTTTGGAACAATCGGCTCTTCTTTCTCAATGACTGTTGGATCATCTCGTTTGCCCTACCATTCCTTTGTGTGGCTGGGGAAGCTCTATACCCGGTTGCATTTGCTTGGGTACATGGTTTGCTTAATCTTACATTTTTGTTTATACGAGCACCAAAGCTTAAAATGGGTAAAACAGACGTTCGATGGAATCAGAGCTTCCAAAACCACCCACATTGGCCTCTATCGCTTCCCATAAATGTCCTTGGACCTTCAGTAAATCTCCCTCTGGGATTTCCATACTCAATCTGGGATCCACCTGAGGAAGACTATTAGGAAAATGGTCTATGCTTGAAAATTAACAGTCTCAGGGAAGATGTAATCCCTCACCAGGGAAAAACAAAGCAGATAAAATCAGAATCCTCCAGCTGTCCGTAATCTATGGCAAACACAATTTTAATTCTGTCTATAAAATTCCTTATTTTAAAAAAAGGATTCGAAGTATGAAGATACAGAATCCCTCAGTCCCTGTACCCCACCTTAGAGACACCCCAATTTCTGTGACTACACGGTATAGGTTGTGATCTGTTATTAATGTTGCTATCTGATTGTTTGTTTCTTAGTGGGAACTGATAGATGGAGGAAGATTATATGAATATACGCTCAAATAAAAAATCTGAAGGATGAAACACAGTTCAAGTGTCTCCCTCCTACTGACCTGTAGACACTAATTCATCACTCCAAAGACAACCTGAGTTATTGTTTTCACATTTGTCCTCCAGGAGACAGTCTCTGCATATATAAGTTTATGATGTGTGTGCATGTGTAGAAGCAAATATGTTTTTGTACTAATGGTGGCATACTATACACATCTCGGTGATTAAGAGCATGAACTCGGGACTCTAGAGTTTGGGTTCAAATCCTGGCTCTGCTATACAGTAGCTGTATGACCTTGGGCAAGTTACTTAACCTCTCTGAGCCTGAGTTTCCTCATCACAGAAACCAGGATATTAATGGTACTACTTCATTTGATTTAGTGATTTAATTAATAGATGTAAAAGATTTAGAACAGCGCCTGTAACATTATGGTAACTTTTTGTGTCCACCACTTAACCACAGATCTTGGAACTTTTTCTATATTAGTTTGTTGAGATGTAGCTCTTTGTATTTAGTGGCTGAATACCATTCTGTCTAAATACAAAAGCATATTTAACCAGTAGCCTACTGATGGGCATTTGGATTGTTTCCAGATATTTTCAATTATAAGCAACACAAATGCTACAACAATTATCACTGTACAGACATCCTAAAAGAATAAAAAATTCCGAAAAGCAAAATTGTTGAGTCTATTTCATTACACTTAAATTTTTTATAGAAATTGTCAAACTTCCTTCCAAAATCTTTCTTTTAATTTGTATTCTCAGCAACAACGTACGGGACTCTTGCCTATCATACTTCTTGACCTTTGCTAGTCTGAGAGGTAAAAAATAGTTGCTTGAAGTTTACATTTCTTTGATTACATGTGAAGAAGAGCATTTTTTTCAAGTGCTATGCTCATCTTCCTATTGGGTTATTGGTGTTTTTCTTATTGAACAGTCTGTTTTTTAAACCAGAGAGTTCTGAGTTATGTATTAAGCCTTATGTGAGCGATTGGATCTGCCTCCTGGTTGATCTCACTTAAAGTGTCATTAGCCTGTGCAAAAAGGTTTTCACTATGGTAATTTTATTCAAAATGTTGAACAGTACGAATTTGATCACTGCAAGGATCCGTTAGCACTCAGGCAAGCTTATCTGCCATGCTGAGGATGAGAGTTTATTGCATCATAAAAATGTTACCCTCTGCTTGTGTTAGGCAAGTATTGAAATTTTTATGAGCTCTCCTTAACTAGAGTTATCAATAAATAACACATGATTCTTGACTGGGCTAATCCTAGATTGATGTGACTTATTTGATAAATCAACACCATAAAGAATCTCTTGGATCAATGGTCTGATTGTTCAAGGAGGGAGTGAAGATTCTAACTCACAGTTTCTAAATCAGACTCCTACAGTGAAGAATAGACAATCAGACTCCAACAGTGAAGAGTAGACCGGTATTTTAGCCTCCTGAGAGTTGCCCCCCCCCCCCCCCCCCGGTCCAGGGTATGGAGGGATTGCTATAACCCAGTTCCCTCTGCACCCAGGTTGTTGCAGCACGATGCCTCCCTGTAACCTTGTTGCCTATTTAATCTGCCTCAGAAGAGGCCAAGTCTCCAAAGGTCTTTTCCAGTGGTTCTCACATATGTTTGTCAGGATCATCCAGGACGCTACACTTTTAAACAAACCCACAGGTGATTCTGAAGCAGGTGGTCAAAAGGCACACTGGGGAATTCAGTTAGCAAAAGCCATCCTAGGTCACTGAATCAAAATTTCAAGAGACACAGCCCAGGAATCTCCATTTTTACTGGCACATCCTGAAGTTGAAGAACCTCTATGGCAGGAAGGCATGTGACTGTCACAGCTGTGAAGAGGCTGATGGACTTGCAGGGATATCTTGGAAAGTGCCCTCTAATAAATTTAGAACCCTTGATTATGATTGGAAGAGACTTTAAAGTTTCCTTTGTCCCCTCAGCTGCTCTTTGGAGGTTCAGCATCTGTTATGTCTTTCTGCCCCCTCCCCCATGAAATTATGAGGTGAATGAGCAACAAGAGATCTGTCCACGGGGGAACTGGCCATGATGGGAAGAGGACAGCAGGGAGGAGTTTCTCCCTGAAATGTTCCTCTTTGACACTTTGCCCTTAATCAGGAACCCACAGTCTTTTGTTTTGTTTTGTTTTTTGGAGGCAGAGTCTTGCTCTATTGCCCAGGCTAGAGTGCCACAGCATCAGCGTAGCTCACGGCAACCTCAAACTCCTGGGCTCAAGCGATCCTTCTGCCTCAGCCTCCCGAGTAGCTGGGACTACAGGCATGCGCCACCATGCCCGGCTAATTTTTTTCTATATATTTTTAGTTGTCCAGATAATTTCTTTCCATTTTTTAGTAGAGACGGGGTCTCACTCTTGCTCATGCTGGTCTCGAACTCCTGACCTAGAGTGATCCTCCCGCCTCAGCCTCCCAGAGTGCTAGGATTACAGGCGTGAGCCACCGCACCTGGCCCCACAGTCTTAAATTTCATCTGAGCAGGTGTTCCCTGGCACTCTCCATTTCTACTCATAGAGTTCCTGTTTTTGAACAAGTGTTTCTGCACCTCTTTTGAGACTCACTCAGTAAGAAAAATAAAAGCTAACATTGAATTATGCCAGGCACAGAGCTAAATGCTTTTACACATTATTGCAATAATCCTAAGAAGTGGTATTATTATGATTATAATCCCATTTTATAGGTGAGAAAACTGAGGCTCAGGGGAGGTTAAATGACTTGGCATAAGTCGCATAGCAAGTACATGGTAAAAGGATTCAAAGCTGGTCATCTGACTTCAGAGTCCCTACTCTTCGTTACTCAGGAGAGCGTTGCCTGTTTGCAGTTTCTGATCCTCAGCAGTTATATGTTAGAGGTACTGCTCATACTGAACAGACAGCATGATTTAGTAGAACAAGAAGAGTTCAAACATCAAAAGCTCTGGAATGCCTCTGACCCTGAAATCTGTGTGAATCAATTTCTTTTATGTGAGAAGTGGTGATGGTGTTGCTATGGTATTTGTAAGACTATTTCGCCTGTATAACTGTATGTGCATGTGCAAAAACAATGCAGCTTAATAGTTTAAGATGTGCCTGGCAGAGGGCTCAACCCAAAGGGTGGTAGAGCACCCTTTAAACCAGCTCAGAATGCCCTGGGGACACTGGATCGAGCTTGGGCCTAGGATGCAAGAAAACTCTTCTTGTCTCGCCTCTGCCAGTAATGTGTGTGACTTGGACCATTAGGTCATGTCTCTGAAACTCATTTTCTCAACTGTAAAGTGAAAAGAATCAATGAGATCAGTAGTTTAAAATTTTTAACATAATAAATAAGTTCTGGTATATTCTCATTATTCAAAAAATCCCAACACTATGGATAACGTAAAAGCCCGCCTTGATTCCTACCCAGTTCCACCGATCCCTTGAGGGGCAACTACTGTATACAGCACATTGCAGAGTATGGTTCCCGTTCTTTTTATCAAACATGCACATTCCTTTACAAAAATGTATAAATTCCTTTGCTGTTATTTTATGTGAATAACATCAGTGTCATTCTTATTCATTTTTTGAATTTTAAGAATCTGATGAAAGCTAAAGATCTCCTCCTCTCCCTAACAACGCATACGTATACAACATTGTGTACGGGAAACCAAGGATCTTCATGTACCCTCGAAGCTCATACGAGGATTCCCGATCCATGTATTCTAGATGAAGAAACCTAGACGAGGGCTATCTTAGCCCATCTTCTGCTGCTATAACAGAACACCACAGACTGGGTAATTTATAAAGAACAGTTTATTTGGCTTGCTGTTCTGGAAGCTCGGAAGTCCAAGAGCTTGGTGATGGTGTCTGGCGAGGATCATCCCATGGCAGACGGGCAGAAGGCAGAAGCAAGTGCATGAGGTAGAGAGAGAAAATCGGGCTGAACCCATTTTTTGTTTCAGGAGCACACTCCCGAGATAACTAACCCCTTCCCTCAGTAGCGGCATTCAGCCATTGATGAGGGGAGAGCCCTCGTGGCCTAATCACCTCTTAAAGGCCCCGCCTTTTAATGTCATCATATTGCCAAGTAAATTTCAACATGAGTTTTGGAGGGGGCATTCAAGCCATAGCAAGGGCTATCTTGTTCAAAAATTATGTTCTATAATTTTAAGTACAGGACCATTCTGTGTTTTCATATTCTCTACGTCAACATTTCCCCCTGGCTCCTTTTCACACAAGAATTTATGCTTTCTTTAAACAAAATTTTATTTTTATCAAAGTCTCATATGTATATGCAGTTTTAAAAATCATATAGTACCCCAAAGATCATAGTGGAAAAAATAATTCTTCTCTAACTCCAAATCATGCTGCCTGGAGATAAACTCTTTTTTTGTCTTCTAGGTGTTTCTTCTGAGATTTTCCTCCATGTTTCTGAACAATATGCTTATAACCGGCTTGTTGAAAAGGCTAAAACAGATGGCTTTTTCAAACAGAAAATGGCTTTTTCTCCAACCATAGTCTTCACAGTTTTCCAACCTTCATGTCATCTCAGAAGTATCCCCTAGATTTTCATGACAAAAGCCTCATGTAAATGGAATAATTTTCAGGGATAAGTTAGTCTAGACCCACACGTCTATGTCAATCAAATCTGGCTGAAAGCTTCTCCCTTCTCTCAGCTCAGGCCTGGCCCATGTGCTGAAGATGAGGATGAATTGTCAGAGTTGAATGCTGTTTCCAACACCGTAAGTAGCTCCTTTCTTTGCCTGCTGATTTCCTGGCCTTAAAAGCCCAAAGTAACCTGGTAGTAGTCACAACTTCAAGTTTCCTGGAAACTTTACTGCACTCCCTGGCACCAGGGTGACAGAGAACAGACCTGGCTGAAGTTCGCATGAGGAGTCATACTGTCCACCTACTTGTTGAGAGTCTCTTCTGTAGTGAGTACTCTTCCATGAGCACAAGGATCCCGTAGACTCATCCCAAACCTCTTCTGCAGCATTTCCTCTCTCCGATATTGCAATCTTATTCCTTACAGGCTTCTGGCCACCCAGCCCGACCATTGCCACTGACCAGGAGTCCCTTTATAACCTGTACTCATTAGAAGTGAACAGCCGCGTGTGCTGCTGGAATCTCTGTACGCCGGGAGAACATCCTTGCAGTCCTTCAGAGCCCCCGAGCGAGGCTGCAATGCAGCAGGTGTCTGCTCTCAGCCAGCACACAGTGCCAGCATGCCAGCGAGCCTGCCTAAGCTCTTTCCCCTTTCTTCATTTGGCTAAAGGGGGTTGCCAAGAGCACCTCAGTGTGAACTGAAGGCAAAGGTCAGGTGCAATGAGGTGTGTGATGTGGGAGTCTGGGCCACCTTTCTGTGTAACTTACGTGTGCCTTCCAGACCTGCCTGGGCTAGATCCCAAGGGCATCGTTTCTGGTCCACAATGGATTGCTGCTGTGCTCCATTCTCTGTGCTATCTTTCATGAATCCCTCCCCCCACTTATTAGTTTTATTAATTACCAGAACATGGGGCAAATATTCTTGTAGAAAATTTATGCAAAAAGTCTATGCTAGAGAAAACATCTAGACTAATTACTCTGTATGCGAGAACTGTACGGTAGGATCTGACACATTCTGGTCAGTCTCAGCCTGCAGAGAGCATTCATTTGTCCCATAACCAAAGACACTTTTCCTTCCTCCTAAATGGATGTGAAACCTTGGGGTGCATGTGCTTTGTTTTCTTCCCCGGCATTTCCTGGAACTTCATTCATACACTAGAATGTGGAATTGGTCCAGAATTTGCTCTCTTGTATCAAACCATGGTCTCTTGTCCTTCCAGGTCTGTGAAAGCCTGGCCTGGCCCTGGCTGTTGCCCTTTCACCCCCTCTCTCCCCAAGGCAGGAACATTGTCCAGGTGAGATTCCCAGGACACCTCCCCAGCAGTGAACTTGCGCTTCCAATGGAGGCTCCAGGCTTTTCTCTGTTTTACTCCATCACGAATTTCTCTTGACCAGGGAGACACTTTCCTTTGCCAGATGGACAGTCCTCCACTGAACCCTTTCCTTCTCAGCGTTCAACTTCTCTTTGGCACGTCTTCCGAATTCAATCATACTACCAGTATTGTAAGCGTTTGCTCCATTGATCACGGTGTAAAGAGATGTTGCTTTCTAGTTCTTAAAAAGCAGAAAGCCAGCATGTAAGATATTTCTGATACTTCTTGCTGTTAATATTTCTTTTCTCCTGCTCTGACTTGGGACACTAAGTGGTGATTATAATTACTTTGTAACACAATGGAATGGATTGTTATAGCAGAAGAAAATGTTCCAAAGGACTACTTAAATCCATCAAAGCATCTCTTATCCAAGTTTGCTAACTTAAATGAAGAATTGTTAACAACGTATTCTCTTTCATTTGTCAAATGTCCTTCCTGACCTTTCATTGTTTCACATTCTGAAAGGAAATTATGGTAAAATTGTCTGAGCTACCCTCCTCTGGATCCCGCATCTACTTAGTTCTGTGTCTCAGGCTCGCCCGGGGCTGGAGCTGCCCACACAACCCAGACCCTCTTTCTCCAAGGAGCCTGCCAGGGCACTTGCGGGGGCGGCAGATGAGGTCAAGGGCCCCCACGAACCCATTCATAGTCTCACAGAATCCATGATGAACCCTGGAGCGAGCTTGCTCTGCGCAGAGTCCCCGGAGGGCCTGACACTGTGTGCCTTTCCTGCCGTGTTCATGGACGCTTTGTTAGACTTCTCAAATATAAAAAAAAAAAAAAAGAGCAAGAGAGAGAGAGAGAGAGAGAACAAACAAAATTAGAGAGGGGGAAATGGGTTCTGTGAGAAAGTGTCTGTGGAATTACAGGATTGACCTGGGGAGGTAGGGACCCGCCTTTTCCTCTGGTGTGAGGTGGTCAGAGAGGCTTCCTGTGGAGGGAGGGACTTGAGAGGACCTCTAGTGACACATAAGACCCAGAAACAGAGGCAAACCGGGACTTTTAGGTCAGGAAAACTGGGAGCAGGGCCCAGGGTCGGAATATTGCAGGCTTGTGGGAGGGAGCCAGACCGTGGGGCCTGGAGAGCGTGTGAAGGGAAGCAGTGGGAGAGTACGCTGGCAGGCGGGGATGGCATCCCGGAGGACAGGGGGTTCTTGGACAGTCTCTAAGAAGAGGAGAGGCGTGATACAGGGACATGCTGAGGAGACAAATCCACTGACGGGATTAATCTGAACCAGAGTTAGGAGAGGCCAGAGGCAGCAAGACTAGTCCAGGCATCAAGGCCGAAGCGACTGGAACAGAAGGAAGAGGCGCGTGTGAGAGCCACTGCTGTCTGCGCCTTAGCGTTCTCTGCACGGCACCTCACCTACTGCACGGGCGGTTCCATCCCTGTTCCAGAGGTGTCAGGGACTGGCTCCGGGGTGGTGGCATAGAACACAAGCCAAGCCCATTGAATTCTGAGTCTAGAACAGGAGGAACAGAAGCCTTGCCATTTCCGCCGCAGAGGTGGAAGATATCAGCTGCCACCTTCAGTGCTGGGGAAATCTGTCAGTGGCAGACGGGAATGAGGCCAACCCACAGGCAGGACAGAACCAAGAGACAGGAGGACAGGGAGAGAACTGACAACCTCACTTGGGTTTCTGGAGCCAGTTGTGCCACCTTAGTTATCCAAGTTATACAAGCCAATAAATTCTGGCACTTGCAGTTGAAATTAAAACAAAATTTAATTAAAATTAAAACTCCAAATTAATACAGACATTATTTGTAAAAGTCTCAATAGGATTTGCAGAATACGGCAACAATCAGGAATCAGGCAACTCCCACAATTTTATCCTGGGCAGCCAGATGCATTGAGCACAGTGACTAGCACACGGATGCATCTGTATTTTTGATGAATAAATGAGTGATGCAGGACAGAGGGGAAAGTGTCAGAACACTGATATTAGTTGTTTTTAAGTATGACATATTTAATTTTTACATATTTTCTGTAAATTTCTGTCTAACCCATTCCACACAATTACATCTATTCACTGCTATGAAATTGGTATCAATATTCACAGAGGAAATTACAGAAAATATATCTCAACCCCGTTAAAAGATGGTGTTGCACCATGTCATGTGTGATCACTTACATTAACACAGGGTTCTGGTCCTCTGCCAAAGATAGTAAACTGTCTGAGGGCCTCTTCTTCAGAAGTTTGCTTTCATTTTTGGATGCATTCAATGCCCGTTCGGCTGGAACGACAAAAGCAAAGGCTTGCAGCTCAGTGCAAAGACAGCTGCCATATTGCTGTGTGATAGGCCAAAAAGAAAAGAAAAGAAAGAGCAGCTGCCACAGGGCTTCACAGGTGGAGGGGGATTGTGAGCATGGTGCCAAAGTGCACAACCACATCCTCTCTTACCCTGTGTCATGGACACTCCTCCTGTGCAGAAGTATGGTTTATGTCCCCTCCCCTTGAACTTGGGCAGACTTTTGACCTGGCTGCAACCAATAGAATGAGGCAAAAGTGATTTTGTGTGATTTCTGAGCCAGATTGGAAAAGGCAGGAAGCTTCTGCCTCATTCTTACAAAACTGACACTGGCCCCCTCAGCTGCCACAATAAAAGCAGTCCAATTGCCCCAAAGCCACCATGCTGTGAGGAAGCCCAAGCTAGTCCACAGGGAGAGAGCAGATGAAGATGCCTAAGGCCACAGGAATAGAGAGAGAAAGAGAATTCCTGTCCAGCCCCTGGCTGTTCCAGATACCCCACTGGGAGTGGGTGATTCCGGCCACTGTCTAACTGCATCTGTAGAGAGAACTGCCTGATCAAGCCCTTCACTGCGTTCCTGACCCACAGAAACCATGAGGTAACTCGTTACTCTGTGATATTAACCAGAACAATTGAGTAGTCATTAGAAGGGGATTTTAGTTACTGCAGGGTCTTCTGATATCCTGGAAAATTTGTCAGACCCCAGATCTATTTTGCCACCTCCAGAATGCAGCCTCCCTCAGCATAATTGATTTTGTCTGCCCCAAAGAGCAAATGCTTAGAATATCTCACATATACAGTTTTAGTTGTCTGTAGTATGGCACTCTGCCTCGAAAAGAGATATAAGAACATATGTTAAACCTCTTTTGAAAGCTATGGTTCTGTGCAATTAGCAGAACTCAAATATGAATGTAAATCTTCTAGATTTGTTTTGAATCATTACTCTAACAAAGACAGAAAAATGAATTATTTATTATGTTAGCTTTAACTGCTGGAAATGTAAAACAGTTACATATATACCAATGCAAGGCTTGTTACAGTCTTAATTTTCCAATAACAATGAAAAATTTTTGACAGTGCACAGATTAGGCACTGAATAAATGTTCCAGTAAGATTACATTATGTAGCTTTTGTAACTCAATGTGGTGGAATATTACACTTTCCTGCCACCGAAAACAGAGTGAAATGCAGTTATTAGAATTATTGCAATATCTATATGCACATTTTCAAACATAAATGGCATACTATAAACATAAATCATTCAACTCCAGCGTGACTATGTTGAAATAATACAACATGGACATAAATGAAGAGAAATGAGGTAAAAATCTGCCTTTCCAGCTACAAGATCTAAACTTCTACCATGCAGATCAAAATTATAATTGGAAAACCGAGTAAATACTATGGCAATAGTTTTAACCTGAGAAGAGCACCAATTTCTATGAAACGAAAATTATAGATATACATTCCTGTTTATCTCACCAGGCACTTCCTCTGTGCTGCACAAAATAGTCATATCACTAGCAGAAATGAGGCAGGATGTTAGCTTAAATCAAAGATAAAATTTAAATCTGGCAAGGCGGGTAAAACTAAAAAGCAGCAATGGTTTTGTTTGAAAGGCTCCAAATAAGAAGCAAAATATAGGGGTCCCTCAATGTACCGTTATCTATATCAGCCCACAGGAATCAGGAGGCGGCGGCAGCTTACCCGTCAAATATATAGATTTTCTACGTTTTTCAAAGTGAGTGAGCTTCATGCCCTCAGCTGCACTCCACCTGTCTGACCCCCACACGGATGCCACAACACAAGGGGCGAAATATAGATGAGGAAAGCGTGAAAATTGCTTCTTGTCATGAAGGGACCGAGGCAGGAATTCAGCAAGGCCTGTTCATTGATTCCAGCAAGGACATTTACAGAGTCGCTAAAACTCTTGTCCCATTTTGCAACAGTGGGCAGCAATGCAAATTTGGGGTGGGGGAGGGAGGGAAGGAGGAGAGGCAGGAAGTCCAAGAAAAAGGGTAAATGCCTTTCTGTCACCCTCTTGTTCTCACTGATAAAGCAAATCATTTATAGCCATAAAGAACCCTGATAGGCCTTCTAGAACTTCTAGGCCAGCTAGTCTCAGCCCTATCAAACCAGCACCAATGCCTCTTCGGATGGATCTCTTACAATGTGCCCTTTACTATCTTAAAATAAAATTCAACCTAGCCAGACACAGAATTTTTTTAAAGCTCATAAAATGGACGAACCATAACATAAAGCATGTAAAAGGCAAGTAAGGAGTAATAACATGAGGTGTATTTCAATAGCCAGATGCTCAGGCCTGAGTACTCCTACCAACCATACGCAGAATCACCGTGAACGTGAGAGCTGCAAACACAGACCTAGAGCGTGGTGAGCTGTACTGGCGCAGGAAATACTACCAGCTGTGTTGGAACTGGTGGTGCGATATTTTAACTGGGAGCAACTTCTGATCAAGTTCCAAATGAAACAAAGTACAGCCTTCCCTTGGTTTACACAATATTCCTGAAAAATAAAGCATTACTCAAACTATACAAAATACATCATGTTTATACATAAAAGGATATATGTATTTTTAGAAAGGTTGTAATTCTAGTTTCATATGATCATAAATATGATTTTTTTTAGCCTGTGTGAGTGTTCAGTAGGGAATATTTGAAAGTGGAGCAGAAGGTGTGGCAATTTTTCATTGTGCAGGGCTAAAACATCCTGTCCCCACTGTCACTAAATGTCAGTAACACACACACACCCCATCCCTGCCATCGTTTTGATAATTCATTTGTCCCTATGAGTTTCCAAAACACCACTGATTCAGATGAATCAAAGCTCTGGCTTTTATTTCAGTAGAGGTCACACCTTCCTAGCCGATGAGAGTGTCTTTATTGGCTTTGAGGAAAGGAGAGCTGGGGTTGAAAAAGAGGCATGGAAACGAAGCCAGAATGGGAGTCCAAACACCGGGGACTTTGAAACTGGAGTAGTGGGGCTGGGGGTCCCCGTGGAGTGTCCTGCCAGAGTTTGCTGGACTCGGGACGGAATTCCCATCCCAACAAAGCTGTGAGTTGGGAAGGCAGAATGGAGAAGCTTCAGGCATGCCTGAGTCTCTCTCCTTCGTTTAATAAAGATAAGAATGTTCATAAAAAGCTACGTAAGAGTGTTCCTCTTGAACCATCCAGGCTACCGTGTGGCCATGGCAAAGCCCAGAGAAGGGAACGAATGACACTGTTTGTAAGAATCTGATCTCATCCTTATCTTCCACTTCCAGAGCATATTCTGTCTCTGACTCTATCACGGTCGGGGCGTAGTGAGGAAGAAAACAGGATGCCGGGCACTCTGTAATCTTGCCCTCAGAGTGTTCTGCTTACAGAAAGGTTTCTAAGAACGACCAATTTTTTCAGAGGGTTAGGATGGCTCTGGCATTGTTCTCATTTCTTCATCCTTTTCAGGGACATTGTTTTTTCATGAACTGTGTTAGAGTCTCTACATGGATACAGTTTGACAAGAAAAATATCTCTTTTCCACACACTAAAAGCAGACGGTTGGGGTTTCTGTGTCATTGAGTGCAAAGGTATTTCCCATCAGCTTTCCCCATGAGCACTCACTTCCAGAGCTGGGCAGGACGCTGGCCATCTTGGGAGCAAGCTCTGTCTCCTCCCACTGATGACAATTTTGTGATGAGGACCATCTGGCTGGTGATCCCACACCAGTAGCCAACGGGTGAGAGTAGTGCCTGACCCAGTGCCCACGTGGGTGATGGTGGGAGGCGTAGCCTGCTTGGCCACACTTCCCCGCACCAAGGCAGCTCTGTCTCCCCAAGCTCATTCTGGCTATTCTGTGAGTGAAAGTGGTGCTTCCTTCTTGCCCCGGCTTCTCCTTTGTTCCCTCCTGAGTGAACTATTCTAATAGTGGGGATGCAGTGGTCCCCCATGTCCTGCAAGTAGTCAGGTTTCTAGGGCATAATCTCTCTCCTAATAAGCCCAGGAACCCCTTACTCTAACTGAGCTTCTTTTTTCCATTCAATGCCAACTTTCTGTGCCTCTCTGCAAAGATCCTTCCAATTTCTCTACATGTACAATGTTTTCTGGTCCTTTCTGATGGAGCACAGTCAAAAGTTGGACTCATTACTGAGAATCTCTTTTAATCCTGTTAAGCAATTGGCTGCAGACCCTGAGGGGCTTGAGACCAGGTAGCCAGTAATACGAGGGTCCGCTGACTTCATCACTCTCCATCGTCTTTCCTCCCTCAGGTAGCCCCTCCTGCAGCGTTTCCATGGCACAGTCAAGCCTCCATTCTGAATGTCCTCCCAGGCCCTGCCCACTGTTTCCTGAGAGAACACTCATTTCTGAGAGCTTTTGGTCACTTGACTGATCGCTGGTGCCCAGAATGAGCTTAGCCTTTGGCAGATTCCATTTGAACAGATGGAACAGAGGTGAGATCTTTGATTAGACCAAGCAAATCCATCAACATCCTCTGTTATCCTTTCAAAAAAACATTCAACATTTAAATGAATAGTCTGTCTGTGGATGCTGGCTTACCTGCCAACCCCCAGGGACCTTGTTGCCTGGTTTTCTGTCTGTATTTCCATCCAAAACCTTTGGTCTTAAACCTCCTGTTTCCCTTGATCATGATGAAGCTGATTTCAAAGACATTTCCACAACTTTCTTTTCACTCTAGATGCTATTCCAAGGTCTATCACAGCCTGTGCTAGGTCTGTTTATGGCCCCCTGTATTATGGGTCTACAATTTGGCACTCACTGGCAGCACACACTCCTGGCTCGGTTGTAAGGTAGGGATTGACACCGAGATGCACCTGCGGACTGTCCTGGATGGATGTCGGATATACCTCAGTGTCAGCTGAAGTCACCCTGCCCCTTTCCTCCCAGCTCCTCTGTTCCCTACCGCTGCCTCTTCCCCAGGGACGCTTCCCCCTTCATCACCCAGATGACATCAGCTCTCTCTAGTCCTATGTTCCACCTCAACTCCAGACATACTGCAAGTCTCAGTGAAACAAAACGGCCGCCTTCTCCAGCCATAGCAAGGACCTGCAAACCTAACTAAACACCCATAAGGAGCATCCACTTTCCAGAGCCTGGCTAAGGTTTACATCACTTTTTGCCTCTCTTATATTAATATACAAATCATTTGCCAGTAATTCCATTGGCAGTCCCAGAAGAATTAAATATATTCCCATTACTAAAAAGAGGCAGAATACCTCTTCATTCTAAGGTGCATTTCCTTTTGCCCCCTTATTTATAATAGGTAGCATTTTATTGAGTGCTTGCTCTATGCCAAGGGATAAGTGCTCATGCGCGCAGGGTGACCATAATCCTGGGCACATGAAGTCAGCAAAGACATCTTCGATCTGCAAAAAGGAATATTTGTCTACACTTCTGGCCTCTATGAACATCCTGTATTATCTCCCTTGCTCCTCACACTGACCTCTGATGGCCATACTATCCCCATGTTACAGATAAGGAACCTGGGGTTTAAACAAGTTAAGTGACTTGTACAAGGTCACACAGCTCTAAGGACTGAGCTGGGAGTCAAATCCACATCTGTCTGATTCTAAAGACGGCTCTTACCTGCTCTCCTCCATGCCACAGCCCCCCTACATCCTGTCCCGACTGTTCCAGAACCTCCCACCCCCAACAGGTGCACATGCCTTGCAATTAAGAATAAGGAAAATGCATCAGATATTTTTCCATCAATTGTTACAGAAGTAAATAAAATAAGAACCCATGTGCTTTTGATTATAATCACTAAAGCAGTTTCAAACCTTATAAAGTATCTCCCATAAGTACAGAATAGTTTTGTAATTTTTAAAAAGAAAGCAGCAGTTAGCCTGTGTTGCCACATTATCATTTATTTGTGGACTTAAAAAATTCGGTTTCTGGAGGAGTTGCCTGTGAGTGAGGCCCTGTCACCAGGCCTTCATTCCAGGATCTTTCCACATTTTTCACTCCCTTAGAGACTCTTGATCTCCTCTTTTTGTAACAGCTGCCAAGAATTGTCTTTCCCCCAGTGGGAGGGAGGCATGAGCCTCTTGTAGTTTTCTCTGTCTCACCCAGAGACTTATAATATGAAATTTAGACAAAGCACATTTTGGAGACAGGAAAGAGTCACCGGGAAAAAAAAAATCACTCCCAGCGAGTCTTCTGATGCACCAGACACTGTCCCTGTCATGTTCCGATGTCTTGCTCACTCTAGAAATATCAGCCACCCTGCTGTTTTCCCAGAGTGCTGACATTTTTCTTTAGCTGAGCCATAAAGCCTGAACTTGGAAAGGAGAATCGTGGGAGAGTCGATGCCCGTGAGCAAACACCAGCTGGGGACAGCAGGATCTTGACATGAGTTTGCTACAGTTCTGGGGTCATGAAAGCAGGCTGAATAATGTCCTGTCTTCAATCTACATGGCTTCCTCTTCCTTTTGTGAGAAAACATAAATTGCAGGATTTTATAAGAAAATGCAGTAGGCAATAAAAAATCAAGGAAAAGACTAAACCAAGGGAAAGAGAAAAACTAGATATATTAACA
>RJWJ010006133.1:0-64120 GCA_004363605.1 Indri indri
ACAGGGGTCTCGCTCCTGCTTTGGAGGCTGAGGCAGGCGGATCAGTTGAGCTCAGTAGTTCGCCACCAGCCTGAGCAAGAGCGAGACCCCTGTCTCTACTAAAAAAAATAGAAAGAAATTAGCTGGGCAACTAAAAATATATAAAAAAAATTAGCCGGGCATGGTGGCACATGCCTGTAGTCCCAGGTACTCGGGAGGCTGAGGCAGGACTGCTTGAGCCTAGGAGTTTGAGGTTGCTGTGAGCTAGGCTGATGCCACGGCACTCTAGCCCAGGCAACAGAGTGAGACTCTGTCTAAAAAAATTAAATAAATAAAAAATAAATTCAAAGGTCCATAGGAAGTGGGCAATCAAATGAAAATGGATTATTTTCAAATGCAATTTATGAAATCTAGAAGAATATCAGGTACTTGGCAAGCATTAGAAAATATTTTAAGGGTAAGTAAATTGAGGTTATATGGATTAAATGAGTCATTACAAGTAAGAATTTAGAACAAATTCTGGCACAGAGTCAATACTCGGTAGATGTTAATTATTCTCAATTACTTATTTATTATTACTTATATTAATGAGAATCATCCAAGTATATGATATCTTGTTTTTCCCATGGCCAGAAATGGTACATCCCAATCTTCCTATGGATATGTTATAAATTGTATACATTTCCTGTTTAAGAGTAAAAACATGCTTTTTATTCAAAGTTATGACATCTTGACATTAAATGCTTACTTGATTCATACATTTTTGGACAACTCATTCAATATATTGAGAGATTAAACAATAAATTAAGGCAATTAATGTCAGCTTTTTCAGGTGCCTTATTAGAAATTACTTACAAGAGATGTTTTTTGCTTTATGGATTGAACTCCATATCAACATTAGATAGCCAAATTGACTAAACTCAGTTTCATCATATTGTTGAACTTTACTCTCTTTTAATTCAAAAGTTTGAATTAATACAAATGATCTATGAGTTACAAAATATGACAGATATTTACTTATAAAAACAGCTAAGACTGCAATATGCTCCAATTTATTAAAATCAATATATGTGATGGTTGCTGTGGGCATGGATGCTGGCATACTAGCAAACATACAAAGTAAAGTCTGGAAAGATCTGTCCCTACTATCAATTTTAACAATTTCTATTAGGTTACAGTCAGTAAAAGTACACTTGAATCCATGAAGTTATTTAACAAAAATAATTTTTTAAAAGGGAAGCTATAATATACCATTTTTTAAAAGAGAAATAGGAAAAAAAATAGAAGCAGTCACTCCACCCCCAAGCCAGACCACAAATACACCATTCCATTACATCAGTGGCAGAAGAATTAAAGGTCTCAGTAAAATGTGTTTCAGTTGAACTTAAAAGATAAATCTTTCATAGCGATCAGCAGAGCTAATATGAAAACTACAATGCCTTGCTATTAATTATACAGTGGAGTAAATCATAGACTGAAGTTCAGGGAATTACATTTTATTCCTAAATTTGTCACCATGATGCTTTGTAACCTTCATAAAGTCACTTAACCTTTCTTTGCCTCAGCTTCCTCATCCATAAAAAGAGGAGGAAAATATACCTTTTGAGACCATAAATTCAGCCTCTGGTTGACTGGAAAGTAGTTTAAATATACTGCTGTATTAATTCTGTTAAAAATGTTATACCAAGTATAAAAATGTTACTAAAACTATCATATCTTTGTAGCAATCACCTCATTCTTTCCGCCCTTTTTTCCAAGTAAGTTTTCCTTTCCTCACTTCCTCACTGTTCTTGCTGACTCTCACATTTAATTGGGAAAATATTTCCTGAGACAACATTTTCACAATCCATTCCCTTACCATTACTTCATTCTATGATCCAGACCTAGAAATTAAATGGCTTTTTAACTGGTCTGGCTCGTTTCCAAACTTTGTGATAGAAATATGGTTGTTACTTTGTCTTAAATCTTTCTTTTTTAAATTATAGAAAAATGTTCTGGCCAGAAGGGGAAATAACCATTAAACAGACAAAAGTGAATATCATGTATTTTAATCAATACTTCTAAAAGAATCTAAATAGTTTTTTTTTTCTTAGATCTAACAAATCCAAAAATATGTACCATTACTAATGTCTGTATTTTTTTTTTTTTTTTGGTCTGTGTAATTCACATTTTAAGAAGAGCCACAGTTCACATTTTAAAAACAGTCCAATTTATTTTTGAATTGCTAGGTCGCTTATGGACCACCTCTGGATGTGACATTTTCCTTACACCCACATTCCCACAAATAATTTAGCAGAGGGCTAGGATTATAGTAATAATCTGGATGTAAATTAGAGTTTAGTTCAAGGAATGCTAAGATATGACAGTTTATATTAATACAATCTTGAATATTTTCACATTTTTATAGAGCAACATTGATGTACAAAAAAAATTGCTATAAAATCCAAACCAGAATTTTATGAATATCAAATCATATTTTATAATCTTTAAGAAATCATAAAGTTTGGAAGTAGTGGACATTTGCTATTTATGTTGCTTAGAATATTTTTCACTTTTTTTGGCACTTCCAATTTCCTTTGGAGTACCACATCTCTCCTAGTCTCAGTCCATTTGGTTGGAGTAGGCCCATGACCCAAACTAGCCTAAAAAATAGGTAGTAAATTTGAAAATATTTATACTCTGAACAAGCAAATCCACTCCTAGGTAAAAATTCTATAGAAATACCTGCTTATATGTTCAAGGAAATATGTGTGTGTGTGCATGTGTGTGTGCATACGATGGTTAATGGCAATATTACTTTATTATTACTATTATCAAAAAGTCAAAATGAGCCCAAATGTCTATCAACAAAATGTGAGATTTTTATATAATGGAATATTATATGTAGCATAATAATAATGAATAAACTGCAGATAATTTGAATAACATATTTAAATCAAACTGGAGTCGGAAAAGCCAGACATAATAGAATACACAATGCGTGGGTTCAAATTTATAAGTTTTAAAAACAGGCAAAATGTATCTGTATTGCTTAGGCATGCAATATTAGCTAATACAACTTTTTAAAAGGCAAGAAAACAAATACCATAAAAGTCATGTACACAGCCAGTAATGGGGAGGAAGGGGTTTATGATCAGAAGGGTTCTTTTGATAACATACTAAGTAGCTATATGTTTATATGTTATACATTGTATTTGTTATATTTCTCTATTAAAAGAAACAAGTGAAGAACTGTGAGCTGGATTTTGGATTTCTTATTGGGATAAAAAACTGTACCTAAAGAGAGGGGAATGATACATTTTGGAAAAAAACAGAAAAGAAGTGTGTAATAGCATGTTACACAGGTTATATAGGTCCTTTTGCATGCGACATTTTAAACAATAATTTCAATACAAATAGAAGTATCTTCCAATAAAAATCTACTGACTTTTGTCAAGAAAGAGAAGCTAACATGGTGGAATACAGAATAAAGAAAAAAACACCTTGTTAAACTGGAATGAGATGTTAAAAACTAACATGAAGCATCTTCATAGGAAAATTCAGCAATGTATTTGTATCTAAAAGTTCAACCACAGGTAGGCATTTGACTTAATAATTAATATAAAGAAGGTGAAATCCTTTGGCTTAAATCTCAACACAAATTAGTAATATAACATAGGAAAAGAAATGGTTGATGTAATACTCAGCAATAAAAGTGGAGTGTGAGATCTGGATGGAGGGTCTGATCCCTACACTAATTTCTCTATTTTTAAAGGGTTAAGAGTATTATTTTGCCTATTGTAAACACAACCTAAAAGCAACTGATACAAACTGAATTGTGTCAATGATATTGAATTCATTTGACAATGCACATTTGTTGAGTGACAACTATAGGTCAGGCATTATATTTTCATTGTGTTTGGGAACCCCCAATTGAAAATGGCTTTGACACTTTTAGTTTCAACTTCTATGTGTAAATAGCTAGGAGTCATCACTCTGTTGCTGCAGCAAGAAAAAGTTGAAAAAAACAAAACCCAGTCTTTTGAGAACTGGGTTTCAAGGAAAACCACTACCACAAAATTTGGAGAGCAGGAGAATCTATAAAGTCACAGCTAAACTGCTTACTTGAAGCAGAAGTCACTAGAACTATAAACTCCATCAGCGATCATCAGTACCAGGCTCAGATATGACATAGATGTTGGAATTATCAGATGGAATTTAAATAACTATGTTTAACATATTAAGTACTCTAAAGGGAAAAAAATAGATAACATGGTAGAACAGCTGGATAATGTAAGTAGAGAGATTGAAATTCTTAAAAAAGAATCAAAAGGGAATGCTAGGAATTAAAAACATTGCAACAAAAATGAAGAATGACTTTAATGGGCTTATCAGGACACTGGACATAGTACAGGAAATAATCAGTGAGCTTGAAAATAGGTCAGTAGAAACTTCACCAACTGAAATGCAAGGAGAAAAAAGAATGATAACAACAGAACACCCAACAGCTATGGAGTAATTTCAAAAGGCATAATATATGTATAATTGGAATACCAAAAGTAGAAGAAAGAATATAGTAGGAAAAAATATTTGAAGTGATAATGGCCATGGTTTTCAAAATTAATGACAGATTTCAAACCGGAAATCCAGGAAGCTCCAAAAACATCATGCAGGATAAATACCAAAATCACTACACCTATACCAAAATCACTACATGCACACCATATTCAAACTACAGAAAATCACAGACAGAAAATCTTGAAAAAACACAGAGAAAATATCATATCTATAGGGAAACAATGAATGATAAGAATCAGAGTGAACATCTCATCAAAAACCATGAAAGCAATAAAAGAGTGGAGTGAAATATTGAACATGGTGAATCAAGAATTCTATATCCACCAAAATTATCCTTCAAAGGGGAAAGAGAAATAAAGGGATTCTGTGACAAGCAAAAACTGAGAAAATTCATCATAACTAGACCTTCATTGGAAGAAATGTTAGAAGAAGTTTTTCAGGCAGAAGGAAAATATATAGGATAGAAACTTGGATCTATATAGAAAAGAAGAGTGCCAGAGAAGAAGTAAATGAGGATAAAATGAAATCTTTTATTTCTCTTGTTCCAAATTGATTTAAAACATAAGCCTTTGTTTAAAGTAATAATAGTAACCATATATATTGGGTGATTATAACATAAGTGAAATGAATGACAGCAATGTCAGAGGGAGAGAGGAACTAGGAGTACTCTGTAATAAGGCACCTGTACTACATAGTGATTTTTGAAGACGGACTGAAATTAGCTAAAAATGTATTGGAATATCCAGGGCTATCACTTAAAAAATTATAAAAAGAAGGAAAATTTGTATAAAAATGGAGGAGCTAAAATGGGACCATATAAAATGTTCAATTTAACCTAAACATTTGTACCCGCATAATATGTTGAAATAAAAAAATTAAAATAAAATAAAATTTAAAAAAATTAAAAAATGTTCAATTAGAATAAAAGAAGGCAGAAAAGAGTGGAGGAGATGCATATTGCTAAGTGAAAGAATCCAGTCTGAAAAGGGTAAATACTGTCTGATTTTAATTATACGGCATTCTGGAAAAAGCAAAACTACAGTTATGGGAGAAAGATCAGTGGTTTCTCGGGATTCAGGAAGGAGGAAGAAGGGCTAAATAGGTGAAGCACAGAGTCTTTTTTAGGGCAGTGAAATTATTCTGTGATACTATAATTGTGGACATATGACACTATGCGTTTTTTAAAACCCCTAGAACTTTATAGCACAAAGAAAGAACCTTGATGTATGCAAATTTTTAAAGTAATCATTCAGGAGGTGGGAAGATACCAGGAAATAAAAACAGAAATTTAACTATACAATTTACAATTTAACTATATTACAACTATGCAACAACCTCATTGAAGGGGTGAGGGAAGAGGTGCTGACCTAAGCAGCTCTGGAAATGAGTGGAGTCTGTAAGGCTAACGGCCAAAGGAACTGTACGTAAGCACTGTACTCTGACAAAGTTGTTTCTCACATGAGTACAGGTTAACAAATTCTAATCTCACTATACATGTATATTGGAAGTAAACAATTAAGTGAATCAATGGCAGATGGTGGGAACCAGTTTTCTCACTATTGGATTGGCAGGTTATACATGAGCAAGGAGAAGAGGCTAGGATGATCCATATGATAATGAATTAGAATTGGAAACATCAGTATGAACTCATGTTTAACTTAATATAAATACAGACAGTTACACACGGAAATATTTATAGATATGTGTATATATGTAGGTTAGTATACACATTTTTCCTTGCTCTGCCAACTGAAACGGCTTAGAAGCAACTATACCCCAGTAGCAATGAGTACACTCAACACACAGATCTTAATTTCCAGTATAATTCTTCAATAAAAGGAACATGCACTCTTTGAAAAACTATCTGATTTAGCAATTAGGGCAGGAAATATACAAGACGAGCTTGGAGAACCTTGTAAGGCCAGAAAATAAAGAAGTGCGCGCACACACACACACACACACACACACACAATGATGGAGGGCCAAGAGACAAAGGAGTCAACTAAAAGAACTCCTAATATTCAAAGCTATAATAATTTGAGCATCAAAATAAATAATTTGTATTACAAGCCAAAGAATAAAATAAATATCTATGAGTCCATACTGATATAGATAAATAATTGAATAAGTAGATAAATGTGGCAGAATAGACATGTGTCTCATGTAAAAGAATATCAAATAATTTATGTGGATACTCTGCCCTCAGAGAGGTAGAGCATAACTTTTCACTCCTGCAGTGTGGACTGCATATAGTAAATTCCTTCCAAAAAGTAGAGTGGAAAAAGGGGTGGAGGGGAGAATGATTCTGCAGCAAAAAACCCTGACAAACACTACCTCAGGTGCTCAAAGTCAATATCCACAGTGATAAATCATGTTGATAGTATGATAAGCTGTGATTTTTCACCTCTGTGATCTTTCTTCCAAGAACATATAACCTCAGTGTAATCATGACAATTATAAAAAACAATGGTGATCTAGCACCTCTTATATTATCCTGGATAGAGCTTGAGCCCACCCTCCGAAGTGAGGTATCGCAACAATGGAAGAATAAGCACCACATGTACTCACCATCGAATCGACACTAACTGATCGACACTAAGGTGCTCACATGGTAGTGATATTCATTGGGGGTTGGGGGGATGAGGGTGGGTAAACTCACAATTAATGGACACAGTGACCATTATATGGGGGAAGGGCAGGCCTCAAATCCTGGCTTGGGTGAGGCAAAGTCATAACATGTAGTCAAAATGTTTGTACCCCCATCAAATCCTGAAATAAAAAAAAATAACAAAGCAGACAAATCCCAAATCCTAAATATACGACATTCTACAAAATATCTACAAAGTACTCTTCAAAATCCTAAAGGTCATAAAACATAAAAAAATGTGAAACAGTCACAGCCAATAGAAGCCTAAGGAGACCTGACACCTAAAAGTTATGTACTATTCTGGATGTGATCCTGGAACAGAAAAAGGACAGTAAGTAAAAAGTAAAGAAATATGAATAAACTATTGACTTTAGTTAATAATATTGTATCAAAATTAGTTCATTAATTATAACAAACGTACCATATTAATATGAGATGTTAATAATGGGGAAACTGGATGTGGGTATATGGGATTCCTACAATCTTTGCAATTTTTCTGTAAATCTAAAACTGTTCTGAAATCAAACATTTATTTAAAAAATAAAAAAGGCATTGGCCTTGACTTTAAGTAGGACACATTCTTGTGGAAAAACAAGAGTATCAACAAATAGTTAGGATGAAATGTGCTTAACTGCTGCAATTGGGATGCTAAACGTGCTGCGGATGCATGAAGGACTATGCACCTCAAAAAGGGGGTAATATTTTAGCTGTGCCTAGAAGAAAGAGTAAGAATCACCCATGTGACAATGGGGAAGAAAGAGCCTTCCAGAGGGAGACACCATGAATAAGGGTTCAGAGGGAGGACACTGGAGGAGAACAGTAAAAACTTCAGTGTGGCTGAGGCTTATAAAAGACAAGGAAGGTGGCCTGGTGCGGTGGCTCACGCCTGTAATCCTAGCACTCTGGGAGGCTGAGGTGGGAGGGCTGCTAGAGGTCAGGAGTTGGAGAGCAGACTGAGCAAGAGTGAGACACCCCCCGCCCCCGCATCTCTACTAAAAATAGAAAAATTATCTGGGTGTGGTGGCTTGTTTGTGCCTATATTTCCAGCTACTCAGGAGGCTGAGGCAGAAGGATTGCTTGAGCCCAGGAGCTTGAGGTTGCTGTGAGCTAGGCTGATGCCACGACTCCCTAGCCCAGGCAAAAGAATGAGACTCTGTCTCAAAAAAAAAAAAAAAAAAAAAAAAAAAGATGATGGCTAGAGATGATTCTGAGACATCTTAAATTTTTAATAAATAAAAAAATGCATAAAATACCAAAAGCACTGGGCAGGTTTATTATCCCTTTCACTGGGATCTGTTTTCCTGAACTGCTACTTCATTTAATTAGGCACATACACTTTCAAGAAGGGAAGGATCACCTTTAAGAGTTCAATATTGCCTGCACATACAGCCATTTCATTTAGCCAGAAATTTCCTTTTCACATCTAGGATTATTTTTTTATTTTTAAAGAGGCATTATAACAAACTTCAAAATAGTTGTTTATTATCAGTTAATTCAGCTCCACTAGAACTAAATAATACCATGTTTTGCATAATATTTACATTAAGTACAATAGATAATGATATGCAGAAAACTAAGATACAAAACAGTGATTCATTATCATTCAGAAACTGCTCACCTTTGTTGCTTTACTAAGGGATATAATTTGGGTTCTAAGAATTGTTCTTTGATTTGGCCACAGTGAAAGTAAACGTGCTATAGTATCACACCATTTAAAGCAATGTTACGCATAAATTTATCTTCTCAATAGACCTGTTAATATCTAAAATGCATTTTGCTACATACTGTTTTTCACTCCAGGGCATGCAGTTCCCCATTCGCCCAAAATGTCATGTGTAGTCGAATCGTGCTTTATAATTTACATGCCCAAGTCAGCATCTCAGGTAAGGATAACTAATACAGAAATACTCTTGATAATCAACTGAGTGAAAACTTTCACTAAAACTTTCACTAACTTCCTCTTGGATATCAAGATTTAATTATTTTTCACTTTCAAATGAAGGAAAGAAGATATTTTTGGACAAATGAATTTAGGAAAGTACAGTAGCCCTGGAAAGCATCTAGGAGAAAAGAGTTCTATTTTTGTTTCTATGAGATAGCCTTATATAAGTTGTTTTAGCATTTGGGACCCTGTCTAGTTTCCATGGGATTATTCTCCAATTGTCACGTATTAGATAGTGGCTTAGAATCCTAGTATTTCTAGAAAGGGGAAAGATATGTTTACTAAGAATTAGTTCTATACTCTGAAGAATAAAGACTGAAAGTACATTCTATTTTCCATTCAGAATAGATTGTTTTCCTTTGTATTTTTAAATTCCTTTGTCTCAATAGCTATTGCTTAGAAAAGTTACATCAGTATAGACTGAAAATGCTGACTCCTAGCCACTAGGCCACCATGGAATTCAATATAGACTGAGATAAAAAATTGAATAATAGACAAAAAAATTTAATATTTACAAACAGATATATTAAAAAATTGATTATTATAAGATATAGGTGACTATCACAAAACACTTTTCATATACAGGAAAACTATTTTTAGTGAATCAATGAACAAATAAATATCTCTTTAATTTAAATAGTTACTGTCCTTTTTATGCTTTTCTGTATATGTTTTACAAATATCATACAAAAAAGTCACCAAGAAATCTCTCTCTCAATAAGAATATGAGAATGGTGCTTTTAACTTCCCAATGTTGCTCTTATTTTCCCTCCCTTTTTCTCATGGAACCACTTTTAGAGTAGTACACTATAAAGTAAAAAAATGTGTGAATACATGACATAAAGATGATGCACATTTAGATATAATTCTGCATTTTATAAATTGATTTCATACATATCACCTTACCTCATTTGATCCTTGCAAAAACGGGATGAAATAAACAAGCGAATCTTATCATCAACATTTTATATATGAGGAAACTAATATTCTGAAGGTTGTGGTGATTCCACCAAAGCCATGTAACTAGTGAGTTGTGGATTCACGATTATAGGTAATGAATCTTGTCCTCATGTCCTTCCACCTTAGCAACCAGATATGAGAATGACTCAATGCATCACATCTCATATAATTATGCAATAATTGTACCTGAAATTATTTTATTTCAAGTTTATGAGAACACATATGTCAGATTCATAGAGTGATAAATGAATAAAAGAGAAAAGTGATTTTTCTAATTTGGAGCAAGATAGGAAGACAGAGGTAGATTTCATATATTCCATTTTACCACTCTAGAAAATGTTTCCAAAAATGATACCACTACAAAATATAAGCATAATTTTGGGAAATTGTAAACTCATTATTTCAAGTACTTTGAAAAGCTAACATTTCTATAATTCCTTAAACATATTCTCTTCAACCTTTCAAATGTATTTCAGTGGAAGATGATTTAAAAGCAGGGATGAATAAATCTCAGTTAAGTACTTCTTTCATTGCATAGATTTAAAAAACAATATGCAGCACAAAAACTTAAATAGTAGTTTCATTATTTGCAAATGAAATAACAAAGACTATGGTTACCTGTAACAGTTAATTCAGTAGTTCTTCTCACAACAAAGCCTCCATATTTTAATTCACAGGTGTAATTTCCAATGTCATCTTCTCTGACTTCTCTGATAAGCAGGGTATCTCTTTTGAATACAATACTTGGCCTCCATGTTTTTGTCCTACATTCCTACATAAAGAATATAAAATTTTGCTAGTGTATACAGTAATTAAAAAATAAAGAAAAGTATTTTAAATGACTAAACTGAAAGCTTCTAATGCTATGTTTTAAAGGGACTAACAAGATTGGAATTAATGGTAAAGAATTTCATTCCTTTTCCAAATCTCTGGGAAATCTGGTACCCCAATTTGAAAAGAATATTTTTAGAAAGAATCACTTTACTAACTTCTAAGATTAGTGTCTCTATATCAGATATATATTGATTTACTAGATATTAGAATAGAGACTTATAGGTAGATATGACTACTCCTGTTATCATTTCTACAAGCAAATATTTCACATTTAATAATTGTAAAATTAACCATATTGAAATTGATAATATAAAATACAAAATGTATCATTTTAATGGAAAGTAGGAAATTAGTTCTACAAAATAAAATGCTTCTATTTCAATATTTGAAATAATTTAATGTTGCATTTAGTAAAAAAATAAATCTATTTATAGCATGTACATTCTAAAATCCATGAAAGAAACAGTCAACATTTATATGCAAGGTCTTTATAGTCTCATAAATATCTATTTTCATTGTTCATAGTCCTACCAAATTATGGTATCTGAATTAAGCTTTGGATTATAATGATGTTGGCTCAGGAGACTTCTGTTTTTGCCAAAACAGAAGTCCATTTTCTCCAGCCAGATTTGAAATCAATGGAATGAGGATAAAATAGCTTTAAACTCTTTGACACTTTTCAGAGGTAATATTATTTCTAAAAAACTGCCTTGCCAAATCAAATTTTTGTAGACTATTATTTTATGTGGCTCAATGTCTTTGTGTAATTGAGGGGCAATTATCCAGTTATTTCAGACCAAAATATATACTGTATGTGCCATATTATTTGTATGAACTGTTATAATTATATAAATTGTACACTGAATGCATGGAATCTGTTTAGCCAGACTAATTATTTTACAGTATTCTATTAATACTTTAGAAGTAGACTTTAAATTCAGCTATTTACAATATAGAGGCTAAACTTTGATTATGGAAAAAGAGTCTGAAACGTTATAAGACTTTTAAATTCCACATATATTGCATCTCCAGCACCACTCCACTAGTTTATATAGCTTAAGGTCAAAATGGTGGAAACATGACTAAAGGACCAGCAATTTTTTTAATTGAGTGTATGTGAATGTGTATAGTCTCTCATATTACAGTAAATTTTGAGATGCTTTTGCAAAAGGTGAGAAAAAAACACACAACTCTTAAAAGCAATTCATTAGTGAACAAAAAAGAAATTGCATATCTATAAGCTGAATGTTCACATATGAATACTAGAAAGAAAAAACCGGGGTAAAGACTTTGGGTCAAACTCCCCAAACTACCATTCTCCCTTGAAGCAATCATCAGGGCTTGCTCAGAATCTGCCTGTGGAAGGCAGGCAAGCCACAGAGTAGCGAGGATGAGAAATACTCTAACAATTAAGAAAAGAGAAAAATATTCCCCACAAGAACAGAAACCAGTGGGGCTAATTTTTGAATGCTGCTTAACATTGTCTAGGATAGAAAATCAAGCAAGCAACAAGTAGAAAAACCTTTCAACAGTTCCCTTGATGTTCTGAATCCTCCGTTTTTTATTATCAAAAAGCAAAATTAAGTCTGAGGGAAGAGAATTGCTGATTTTGGCAAAACCCTTTAAAAATTGTTAAAAGTTGGTTTCTTGTTTCTTTTCTTTCTTTCCTTGTTTCATTTCTAACAGTTTTTTTAATTCATCAGCAATCGGTCATGAGGGCCCACATTCCGTATACTGACATTTGTGGATTTAGTAACTAAGAGGTCTATTTTCCTGAAGTCCTACTTCCGGTGAGTTTGACAAAGCAAATGTTACATAAGGAATCTTTAAACCATGAATAAAATACTCTGGAGGATGTTTACGACATCTATATTCTATTTTTTGGAGTATATTCAATAACAAAAAAATATTTTATGGTACAAATGAGCTTAAAATTATGTTCAAATATGGAATATCAGTAAATGTCAATGATGTGATGGGAAAGATAGAAGCTTGATTATTCTATTTAAGTTTGAAATTTCTTTTGGTTTTTAAAGAAAGTTACCTTAACACTGTTTTTATAAATTTATAAAACTTTCTTCAGATGTTATTTCTTTAAAATATGTATATTTATGCATGAAAAGGATTAGAATATGGACAAAATTATGTCCATTAAACAGAACATTCCATTAAAAATTAGTGTACCATTTTATCATGGAAGAAAATCAATCCTTTTTCTCCTTGTTTGGAGACATTTTAGAATGCTAACATGAAGAACCCTGAAATGAATATTCATTGTGTTTTAGTTCCTGCAATTATCAACTCAGACTATACTAGATTTGAAAAATCGCCCATATAAACAAGATATAAACATAAACACAACAACTTATTACAATGGACTACCAATACAAATACTGGTAGAATTTATCAAAGCCACTGGTTGGAAAACATAATGACCAGAACAACTTGCTTTAGTATTCTAGGAAGGCACAGCTGAACTACATCACACCCATTTTTTTCACACCCTTTTTTAACTTTTTAATCCAGTTTGCCCTGGAATAAGATGCACATTAATCTATTTATAAGCAATAAAATCACCCACAGACAATACCTTATACCAAAGGATTTCAGGTTCTCTGGTTGGTAGTAAAAAATCCTCTATGTCACGGCATGAAATTTCCTTGCTTTTGCTAAGTTCAGCTTTTTCAAAGTACTTCATCTTGGAATTGTAGCAGAGTCCAGTGTCATTTTCACCCACTGTCAGTGAGATGGATACTTTCATACAGTAAGTAGAGTTTCTGTAACAAAGTAGAATAAATACGGTGACCTGGTATGAACAAAAAAAAGCAAGTGCTGCCAAGGCACTGTGTTTAATTCACTCAAAAAAAAAAAAAAAAAAAAAGCAGCAAAAACTCCATTGTTTAACTCATTTTATGGTATCTTGACTTATTCCACAAGGTTCTCTGTTGTCACCCAACTAAACAATGCTTGGTTTTGTGAACTCAACTGTATATTTGTTTTTATTTGCCAGGAAAATTTTTTTTTTTGTTTTATATCTAAGTTCAGTTTGAAAAATGTTCAATAGAGATTTTTGTACCTAGAAAAAGAAAAGAAAAATAAAGGAAGATTTAGGTCAGGAAGAAAGTCAAGCCTGGGTTTATGCTAAAATTGGCAAACTCAGTAGAGAAGTGGAAAAAAATGTAACTGACCTATTAATCACAGTGGAAGGACAGGAATAATGCTTCTCACTCTTACAGTACCAGTTGTCTGGTAAGAGGAGAAGTTATCGATGAGTCAGAGCAGAAAACGGTCTTAGATAAAAGTATTGCAAAGTTACTATCTTTACTGACCCACATCTATTTGGGTTAGTACCTGGAGTTCATGTTGTCGGAGAGAAGCATTCTACCGTGTTACATAAGGACAACCCTATTCTGATAGATTCTACAGAACCAGGTCATTAAATCAGCATCTCATTTTTTCCCTTGCTGGTTCCTAAATCAAGTGTACAACTTGGAATAAGTGGAAATATAAGTCATATTCAGAGATCTTTTGGAAGAGTTGGGACCAAATGAAATTTTTGTGTAAATTGCACTACTTTGGCTTGCTATTCAAGTCTCTGGACATTCAGTGAACACTAATAATGTGTCAGGCATGATGCCAGCCAGTGGGAATAACATTGGATTCAAAATTTGGTAGAGAACTTCTCATTTGGTAAGCGCCTACTATGGTTTGGATATTTGTCCCCTCTAACCCCATGGTGAAATTTGATCTCCAGTGTTGGAGGTGGGGCAAATGGGAGGTGTTTGTGTCATGGGGGCAGATCCCTCATGCATGGCATGGTTCCCCACCCCACCCACTCCTTTTTGAATGAATTCTTGCTATATTAGTAAATGCAAGAGCTGGTTGTTTAAAAGAGCTTTCCACCTCCCCCCTCTGTCTTGCTCCCTCTCTTGCCATGTGACACACTTGCCTCTACCTTTATCTTCCACTATGATTGGAAACTCCCTCAAGCCCCTCACCAGAAGCAGATGCTGGTGCTGTGCTTCTTGTACAGTCTGCAGAACCATGAGCCAAATAAACCTCTTTTCTTATAAATTACCTGGCCACAAGTATCCCCTTATAGAAATGCAAACGGACTAAGACAGAGGCCAACTGCTTATTCATGAACTTGGCCATCAAATCCCTGTATTTTGGTCTCAATGCTTACTATCTCTACAAAACAGAGTGATTTATTTAACCCATCTGGGTCGCAGGTGGGGTGGAGGAGCAGCACTTCCCTAAGTGTTAAATAGGATACTGAATAGAAATCTGCTTGGCCTGCCATAGGTGCTCCGTGATGGTGATTCCTCTTTACATCTGTGCACACAAACCACAGGCCCCAAGTACTCCCCCTTATTCAGCTAAGATGCTTTGACATTTAAGCAGCTCCCTTATTTAGATTCTTGCTTTTGTTTAATGCTAAAATGACACAATGAGAAAGGCTAAAAAAAAAAAAAAAACCAGATAGGTTGGCTATTCAACTTTATATTGGGTAAAAAAGAATATTTCCGAAAAATTAGGAGGTTTTTTATTGAATGTGAACATCTTTCGCTTCCTATAATACCTAGCCCACAGGTAGATAAAAAACACTTAATAGGTGAAACCATTAACCATTAAACAAAGTCATTCAGAAGTCTGAAAAAAGTCCTGAGAGTTTATGTTCAAGAATTTTGCTGGAATAAGACATATTCCCTGTCCTGAGCCCCTCACAATCCAGGCAAAGAGATATACAAGTAAATAGTTGATATTCAATATGATAAGTACTACGAAGACATGTGAACTACCACAGTCGTGTCAAAGAAAGAAACAAGAAGGCTTCATAAATGGTGATGTGTGAATTGTCTTAAAGAATGAATCAGAATTTGGCAATTTTTTTCTTTGTGTTTTTCTAGTAGATCAGCAGGCAAAGGAAGGAATTTGGCAATTTTGAGAAGAGTTATTTCAGGGAATGGTATGCACAAAGGCTAGAAGGCATCAAACAACTTGGTATGTTTAAGGAACTGCAAATAATGTGAAGTTGCTGGAGTATAAGGTAGTTATAAAGGACCTGAGACTGGGGAGGTGCACAGGAACCAGACTGAAAGTCATGTTAGCCACTTCAAAAAGTTTGGGCTTTATGTTGAGGAATGATGAAATTTGGAACTTGGAAAGATTTTTTTTTCTGATTGTAATGAGAAAAATGGATTAGATTGTAAGGAAGACTAAATACAGTGAGACAAATTAGAAAGCAATTGCATTCATTCAGGAAAAAATAGCAGCCTCAATAAAGGCAATGCACGTTGGGATAGAAAAGAGTGATCATGTCCAAAATATATTTAAAATATTGAATGAATATAATAGTGAGGAAGCAAAGAGAGAGGCATCCAAGATGTTGAAGAATTTTTCTCAGTTGACTATATGAAAGGTAGAGTCAATCTTGCATCATGAAAAATACTGAAAAAGAAATAGCTTTGAGAGAAAAGAGTGTGTTAAATTTTAGCTTGAGCTTCACACCCACATGAAAAAGGTATCTCTCTTTGGGTTTGCCAGCAATATTGCTCATGCATTATTTATTAATTTCGCTCCAGTACAGACTGGAGCATGCTCTTCCTAGGCTCGCTGTATGATAATTTTTTTCAGAAAAAAATATTTATCAAAGTTAAGCTATTAACTACCTGAAGACACATTCAAATGTGTCTTAAGAAAATATTTAGGTTTTGGAATAATGCATATTTGTAGAACGCATTAGAATTTTTAAGAAACAGAGACCTTTCTAAGAAGTAAATCAGCACATTCCAATTTTGAACCATCCACATAAATCATTTAGACTCAAGAGTCTTAGGTTTTCTTTCTCCTCAAATTATTAATTACTTTTGGTTGTCTGTTGTACCACACCTCTTTGTATCAAATAGCAGACATTATATATATGTGTGTGTGTGTGTGTGTGTGTGTGTGTATACGTGCACATATATATATATGTACATACACACACACACACACACACACACACACACACACACACATATAGACAAGGTCAAGTTAAGAGCAAGAACTCCAAATCCCAACTGCAGAGGTTCAGATTCCAGCTCAATCACTCATGATTTTTAAAAACTAGGGAAAGTTACTTGGCTCCTTAGGCTTCCATTTCCTTATTTGTATAAGGTGAAAATAATAGTAAAGACCCCACAGGTTGCTATGGAAATCAAACAAGTTAAAACACATAAAGATCTTAGAACAGAGACTGTCTTACAGTGAGCACTTGGTAAGTGTTAGATCTTATTATCAGCACTGCAGTTCACTTCCTTTATATTTCCATTTTGCCATACGGCTATACAGTGTTTCTTCAGCAGGTAAATTAAAAATTATCACCATGATGATGCTTTCAGTTATTTGGTGTCTAATTAGTTTGAAGCATAAAAATCCAGATAAGTCTTTACACTTTTCATCTGGGATATCTGAGTGGGCTGGACAAGAATGACTAAAGTTGAAGAAAATATGGACTCCTCGTCCCAGCCATTGCCTCTTCCTCTTCTGTAAAGGCAACTGACCTCTAATCTTCACAAAGCAGCTCTACTGAGCACATTTAGGTGTTCTTATTTTCCTGATTTTTATTCCCCAGCTCTGTGAGGTGACTGATGATTTACAACTGCCTGGTAATGTCTAGAATTCCAGACTCCCCAGGATAGCACCATTTTCAAATTACTTTCAAAGTTTTAATGCTTGTTTACTGTTTCTGTTCATCAGGAGGTGATTTAAAAACCTAAAAATAAAGTAGCATCCAACAAATGCTATAGTCCTATTTACTGAAAAGAGGAAACAGGAAGCAAGCAATCTGTGACACATTAATAAACGTAAGATCCCCTTCAGAAAAATTTACATACTCTCAAAGCAAAGAGCACATTCCGCCATCATCAAACTTGAGGCATGACTGCTATGGCTTTCTGCCTTCAGGGAAGTAATGCAGAATGGGGTAAATAGGGTAAGGAGAATGTTCCTACAGAACTTATGGTAAAGTCATTAGCACATATTTACTCTGCTTTTGTTGTATATAACAGATGGGCTGAAGTATATGCAACAACTTAAATCATGACTGCTGCTTTCAATGTTTATAAAATGGCTAGAGAGACAGGACATACAAGTATGCAGAGAAAACAGAGTTGTTTATAACTGAGAGTCAACATCCAATTATCCTTTCCAGGGAAGAAAGAATATTGCTATGGACTTGAACAATATATAGATGTGGTTTTCTCTGGCAAGGGTGACCCTGTGGTCCACACCAAGTACACACAATGTGTTGTACAAACAACTCACAGAGAGTTAGTTCTTTCAATGCCTGGACATTATAGCAGGGGAACCCAATGCCCAAAACAAGTCAATGAGTTGTCCAAATTCTACTACCTAATTAGTGGCAGAAGTGGGATTAGCATGCACATATCCTAACTTCTAATTTATTGGTCTATTCTATATGCTACTGGAGATAATTAGCGCTGATTAACACATATAAACTACACACACACACACACACACACACACACATATATATATATATTTAGTATTGTTTAAAACAAAAGAAAGTTAGTAACCCATAGCCCCTGGTTTTATCTTATTTTACAGTCTAAAACGAATGTCTTCTGAAGAAATGTAGAATATGATTTAACTTGTTTTTTAAAAAAATTTAGGTCCTCAAAGTCCCCCAAATCTAATAAGGGCTAAAAGGGAGATGACAGGTCTTAAGGAAATACCATGGTTTCTTTATCTTTTTCTACCCTATCCAATGATTGACTTCTAAAGCACTGGCTTTGAGTCTTGTCTTACAAAGGAGAAAAAAAAATCTAACCTTAAATCTAGTGCAAATACTGGGAACTAACAAATATTTTTGGACAGAATTAACAAACCAATATATGACACAAAAATAAAATTTAAAATAATTACTTAAATACAGACTCTGGAGGTTAGTACAACACACTGAAGTCCTCTCAAAGGTTTCTCAGCAGTGTGCTAATTTGAAATAGAGGACAATTCTGAATTGTCATGCATGGGAATATCAGAAATTTAAAAATTCATTTTTTAAAGGATGATTACATTGCACAACTATAAAGCAAGGTGTGGAAATTTGGATAGTGCAGACAGGAGGTAAGAAAGAAAAATATGTGTGGGAAGAGAAATTTTGTATATCTGATTAGCTGATAAAGTACATTAAAAACCATGTTATGTGATACCTTAGTATAGCACAGCTTTAATTATTCCATAATTACACCTCCCATGCATAATAATGTATACTGTTCAGTGTCTTCTCTCTTACTGTAACAGAATTACCAGTAACATGATTGTTAGATATATTTTCTAATTGTATCAGTAAACAATTGACCTGTATATTCTGTTAATTCTCAGGTCCCTAGGGGAAATAATAACATTTCCATAATGTTTGGCAATCTTTTCCCACTTCATGAAGTGCTGTGTAAGGAAGTCAGAGATTTGATTGTTTTTAAAAGATTGAGTTGTTCTATGCTTCTATGTTTTATATGATCTACTCTAACATTCATGGAGCATTTTTCAAGTCATAATCTTTTTGTAAAAATAAAAGCATATAACATTTTTGAAATGTCATAAGCCTTTGGCATTGAAAAGCAGCACAGAGGGGCTATAGATCTAAAAGTCCAATTACTAGAGACCTCAGCAGAACTGAACTTTCTGGAAGGCAGCTTCTCAACCAGAAATTTGACCATAGTGTCTAATCATTAATTGTGAAAATAAAGTGTTGGGAATCAAGAATGTCAAGGTTAGATTGTGGAGGGAGCATCTTAGAGTTTGTTAAGCCTTAGGTATACTTTGATAGTTTAAATTTTTTCTTTTTATTATTGTTCTATCAGTCTTTATGGTAATGCCTGAAGCTACACATGTGGCCCCTGTCTTATATCTTATCTTTCTTAAACACACTATGCTTGTAGCTGCTGACACTAAATGTGAGATTTGTTTGGATTAGTGTTTCTATTCAGAAGAGCTCTGGAGGACCTATTGATTTAATTGTGGTAGAAATCAGTCCTTGGTGAAAAGATTAGAGTGAGATCATTGAATAGATGCTAAGACCTAAAAATGCTGATTTATTGCCTTCTCACTTGAAATTATTTTCTTTTAAATTTTATTTAACTAGTTAATTGAACTCTCTTTACAGTCTTTTGCTAACTATAAATTCAAAATAATTATCTTCCCTTTTTTGGTGGAAAGTGATCAATATAATTTTACTATTTTTACTTTTCTAGCTTAATATTTCTGGAATATTAGAGTTAAGGAAGCCCTGGCTTATGAAATTCTAGTGTGGAATTTCTCTGAGTTATTCTTCAGCATGAGCACTTTCAAACTTCACCTCAGTAGACTCCAAGAGTAGGGAAGAGGAAAAGAGGGAAAGAGAATAAACACCACAACACTGAAGGAAATTGAGGCTCAGACATGTGTTCAAGGTCACACATAATCACAAAGAATTTTTTCATGGAAGCCTGTGGCTGGCCTCTTTGATCTTTATCCATTTTGTCCTTTTTGTTTATTTTTTTCATAACAATAATAATTTGTAATTATTTATGCTTATTTTGCAATGTCTGCTGTTAATATGTATGCCTTTTATAATATGTAAAATAAGGGAGTAAACTGCGAAATGAATTCTTATAGGCACATTTTTAAAAACTGGGGTAAATTTTACCTAACATAAAATTAAGCATTAACCATTTTAAAGTTTACCATTAAGTAAAGTTTACCATTAAGTAGTATTAATATTTAGTGCATTGATAATGTCTTGCAACCATCACCTCCCTCTATCTAGTTGTGAGATATTTTTATCATCCCAAAAGGAAATCTAGTACTCTCTACACCCCTCTTCCCACAGTCCCTGGAAACCACCAATCTGCTTTCTATTTATTCTGGACATTTCATATAAATGTAATCATGCAAATGTGGTGTTTTGTGTTTGGCCTCTTTCGCTTAGCATAATGTTTTCAAAGTTGATCCGTGTTGTAATGTGCTTCAGTACTGCATTCCTTTCCTTTGGCTGAATATTATTAGCCTATTGTATTGATATGCCACAGTTCATTTATCCAGTCACAAGCTGAGAGACATTTGGGCTTGTTTTCACATTTTAACTGTTGTGAATAATGCTGCTATGGATATTCATGTACAAATATTCATTTGAGTCCTTGCATTCAGTTCTTTTGGCTATATATCTAGGATTTGAATTGCCGGATCACATGGTTATTCTATTAACATGTTTAACTTTTTGAGGACTTGGGAACATGCTTTTTTGTTTTCTTTAATCTCTTAAGCTCTTTTTCTCCCCTTCTGAATACTCCAGTTTCTGCTGACACATGGATAATAATCCATTACAGGAATTTGTTCACTGATGATCTATTGAGGCTAAAGACTTCAAAGGCTTAATGATTGCCCTAAGTGCCTAGTACAGTGCCAGGCATTTAGTAGATACTCGTGATAAATATAAATTAAATGAATGAACTATTAAGTAATTGCTACAAAGTTCCGATTACATTTTTTTGTTTAATCTCTCTAAGCAATTCCCACCTAACCCCCACTACACTAGTTTTTTACCCTTTTTCATGTTATGGTTCTCTGAAATACTACACACTTCTTGACAGCAGATGTGGCAAACAGGTATTTCTTCCAGCCCTTGCAAAAAGTTCAAATAGAACTGTAAAGACTCTCTGGCACTAAACAGCCACACACGATCACCTGATGATTTCCTTATTCTACCCTACACACAACAGGTCTTCTTCTAATCATAGTTGACATTCTTTATGTGAAAGACAAGGGAAAGGGAGGATTAATGCGGGAATCACATTTGTGTAAGCTGCAAATCACTTTTTGCTCTCCAAGCTTTACACAGGCAGCTTTTTTGAAGGTGGTCATATAGTTCCTGCACTGTTAATCTTGCAAATGAAGGAAAAGATCTCCTGGAATGTTCTGCAGAAGAGGTGACCTGTAATGCAGATGCTCAGCCAATCCTGCACCCTACAACCTCATTTCATAGTGAAAATTCCAGGGAAACCTCCAACAGAGTAAGACAAAAGTTATATTGCTCCTTAAAGAAGACAAAGATTAAAGTTTGCTGATATGCTACCCATTCACAAATATATTTTTCAGAGTTAATTTTTGAAATATAAAAATATGCTTTCTTTCCCTACTACATATAAACCAAATGTGGACAAGATAAGGAAATAGTCCCATAATTAGTTTTTTTCCCAAGTAATACTTCTCTAAATATTTTTTAAGTGTCACAATGGCATATGCTTTATTCAGTTTTACTTTGAAGATTAATACTTCCTGAGAATAGCTTTGTTTTCCCTGACTTCAAAAGAAAAAAATATAATAAGTAAAATATACTGTGAAGATGGAAGATAATTATAAAGGACATTTATGTCATGTTCCTAATTATAAGAGAAAACTGAATCTATTCCATAAAATTAATAGAGGCATGTATCTCCAGACTCTGGGGACTCAGATACTTTTAAAGATTAAATATTAGGCCGGGCGCGGTGGCTCACGCCTGTAATCCTAGCACTCTGGGAGGCCGAGGTGGGTGGATCGTTCTGAGCTCAGGAGTTCGAGACCAGCCTGAGCAAGAGCGAGACCCCATCTCTACCAAAAATAGAAAGAAATTAATTGGACAGCTAAAAATATATATAGAAAAAATTAGCTGGGCATGGTGGCACATGCCTGTAGTCCCAGCTACTCGGGAGGCTGAGACAGTAGGATTGCTCGAGCCCAGGAGTTTGAGGTTGCTGTGAGCTAGGCTGACGCCACGGCACTCGCCCCAGGCAAGACAAAAAAAAAAAAAAAAGATTAAATATTTATTAAAAGTCATGATCAGAGATCCATGTAAAAACTGACCTCTTTGAACTCAGCACATTTAGAAAGTGGTCATATTCTGTAGATACAGGGATCAAAACAGGCTATCTGCGTCTGGGAAAACAAAATATTCCTCACCTATAAAAGGCCTAGGAGAAATGGAAATGCAAGAAAGAAGTGCTCCCTGAAGAAGAGAATTGCAACTACCTCCCTCAAATTACACATTCATAGCACCAGCTTGGAGCTCTAATTTGAAAGTAGCACATGAGATCTTGCTTAACTTCCCACCACTTCCTAATTTTATAATTTTCAACTCTTTCATCTCCTTTTCACCTCCTTTTCTCCCGTTTCATCCTGTCTATATTCAGCATATCACCCCTTAAACTTCTCATCAAAAAGGCCTGCTATTTAATAAAAACAAAATCAAACAAAAAGAAAACATTAAGCCCAGCAGGGAACATAGAAAGTAATGTAAGAATAAATAAAATAGTATTTATTGAAAATGAATATAACTATCACTTTCTGAGGATTTAAAACTCATTCATTTAGTTAACGCATTTATTGGGCAACAACTAGATGACTGCCCTGGGTGGAGATAAAGCAGTGAATAAGCAAAGTACTTGCTTTTTTTTTTTTTTTTTTTAAGGCAGGGTCTCAGTCTGTTAGGCTAGAGTGCATAAAGTACAGTGGTGTCATCAGAGCTCACTGCGACCTCAGACTCCTGGGATCGAGTGATCCTCCTGCTACAGCCTCCGGAGTAGCTGGGAATATAGGCACACGCCACTGCGCCTGGCTAATTTTTCTTTTTTTTTTTTTTTTTTTGTAGAGACAGGGTCTCATTCTTTCTCAGGCTGGTCTCCAACTCCTGGCCTCAAGTAATCATCCTGCCTTGGCCTCCCAAAGTGCTGTTATTACAGGCATGAGCCACCATGCCTGGCAAAAAGTACTTGCTTTCATGGAGTTTATATTCTCCTGAGAGGAGACTGGGGGAGGGAAGGAACATTGTACAAAAAGCTTTATACAGTACCACTTCACACCCACTGGGATGGTTATTATCATAAGAAAAAAAAGGAGGAGGAGTTGCAAGTGTTAGTAAGGAGTGGAGAAACTGGAACCCTTGTACATTGCTGGTGGAATGTAAAATGGGACAGCCATGGTGGAACAGTTTGGCAGTTCCTCAAAATGTTAAATATAGAACATCCAACAATTCCACTCCTAGGTAAACACCCAAAAGAAGTGAAAGCAGGGACTCAGATAGTTATACACCAATGTTCACAGCAGCAGTACTCACAATAGCCAAAAGGTGGAAATAACTCAAATGTCCATCAACAGATGAAAGGATAAAAATATGGAGTTATACATATAATAGAATGTTATTTGGCCTTAAAGAATAATGAAATTCTGATACAAGCTACAACATGGATGAACCTTGAGGACATTATGCTAAGTGCAATAAGCCAGTAACAAAAGGACAAATATTATATGATTCTACTTATATGAAGTACCTAGGATAGTCAAATTCATAGACACAGAAAACACAGTAGAGGTTACCAAGGGCTGGTGGGAGGAAGAAACGGGAAGTTAGTGTTTAATGGATATAGAATTTCTGTTTTGGAAAATGGAAAATTTCTGGAATGGATAATGGTGATGGTTGCGTAACATTGACCACATAATTATTGCCACTAAGCTTTACACTTAAATGTGATTAAAATGGGCTGGGTGTGGTGGCTCTTGCCTGTAATCCTAGCACTCTGGGAGGCCAAGGTGGGCTTATTGTTTGAGCTCAGGAGTTCGACACCAGCCTGAGCAAGAGGTGAGACCCCCGTCTCTACTAAAAACATATTAAGAAATTAGCTGGACAACTAAAAATATATAGAAAAAAGTAGCTGGGCATGGTGGCGCATGCCTGTAGTCCCAGCTACTCGGGAGGCTGAGGCAGGAGGATCGCTTGAGCCTAGGAGTTTGAGGTTGCTGTGAGCTAGGCTGACACCACGGTACTCCAGCCCAGGCAACAGAGTGAGACTGTGTCTCAAAAAAAAAAAAAAAAAAGTGATTAAAATGGTCAATTGTATCTTATGTATATTTTACCACAATAAAAAAAGTTGAATTATATACTTTCAATGGATGAATTATACAGTATGTGTATTTCATTATAGCTGTTATTTTAAAAAGCTTTATATGCATTTCATTTAATCTTCCTCCATGCAATCTCATTTAACCCTCTTACTTTAAATGGCATCTCTATGTTGTGTCTCCTATATTTACATCTCCAGCTCTGACCTCTAGATTTATATATCCAGTTGCCTATTTATCATACCTCTTTGAAATCTAAAAAAGTTACTACAGATCTAACATTACCCACAAACCTTTACTTATGCCCCCAAATCTACTCTTACCCTAGGCTCTCCTATCTGACAGCCACACGATCCACCCAATTTTTCAAGCAGAATAGCTGGAGGTCCTTCAAGACATTATAGGCTTACCCCAATGGAACTAGCATGAGATGAATGAGGAGGTACCAAAAACTCAATAATTAAGATAAATATTTCAATGCAACATTAAAAAATCCAATTAATGCAAAAAATCCACAAGAACAATAAAGGCTAAATACATTTTTTTAGTAAACTACTGTTTTATACTTATCAGTTATCACTAATTGATCTTTTATTGGTCTTCCTTCTTTATGCAGGTATATAGTTTCTCTCCCATAACAGTGTAAGTACCATGAGAAAGTTTTATTTTTTTTCTTTGAGACAGGGTCTCTGTTACCCAGGCTAGAGTGCTGTGGCATCTTCATAGCTCACTGCAACCTCAAACTCCTGGGCTCAAGCAATCCTCTTGCTCAGCCTCCCAAGTAGCTGGCACTACAGGCTCATGTCCCCACACCCGGCTAATTTTTCTGTTTTTTGTAGAGAACGGGTCTTGCCGTGTTGCTCAGGCTGGTCTCAAACTCCTGGCCTCAAGTGATCCTTCCACCTCTGCCTCCCAAACTGCTAGGGTTACAGTGGTGGGCCACTGCGCCCAGCCTTTGAGGGAGGGAGACTTATCCGCCTTGCTCACCACTTTATCCCACATAGTTTCTCCATTTCCCAGGATCTCCTCACAAATGGCTTCAGGGTTGGATTTTTCTAAGAAAGGATCTATTGTTCCAGCTTTGGGGTTCTGGTAACACCACTTCCTTCCTTTCTTTTTCCATCCATATGTAGAGATAGTAGTGGCTTCCTGCTGTTGCTAAATTATGGGCCATTTCAGCTCTTCTAGAGTATTCATATCCCATTTCCCATATTGAATTCTCTGTATTGAACTATCTGGAATGAATTTGGTTTAACTGACTAGGTACTGACCTATACAGTATTTTAGGAAACAAACGTCTGAGTGTTTAATCTACATTATTCAGAATTCCTAATGGTCTCCCATGAGGTAAAAGAAGAAAGATAAATTTTAAGGTTGTATATTTGCAAATATTACAAATAGCAATGTTTAAAGATAGCAAATTTAATAAATTAAGGTACTTTTGCAATCTTCTATGATGAAAGCCTCTTATTCATAAATCTAAAACCAAAAAAAAAAAGGGGGGGGAGGGGAAAGAAAGGGAAGGGAAGGGAGAAAAAGCTGAATTTAAACTGTGAATTATTTAAATAAAAGTAGAATTAGAATTTTTGGGGGGGAAATTTTTATTCCATATGATTTAGGCACATTTCTCAGTTGGTTTCTTTTCCATTCCTTTCTATAGAATTTTAGTATCAGTTTAAGTCCATCGTAATTTTAGATATTTCTTACTAGAAAGGAAAGCCACTAATCTGAATTATCTCCTATTCCTTAAAAAATGGTTTAGCAGTCCTTACTTCCACGTCCTTCAAGTAAGAAGTCATGGCCTCCCCCATTTCTCTCGCTCAGGCATCAGTGACTGTGGCTTCTGATGTTTGGCCTCAAAAGAAACTCCATAATCGGACTCATCCTCTACTGTGGGTGGCCCGGATTCAGGCCGGAAGCGGCGCCACCCCCTCCCCCCAGGGCGCCTTCGGGCTGTCCCGAAGGGGGCCGCCGGGCCCCAGGAGAGGTAGGGGGAGGGGAAGCCAGCACGGTGATTGGCAGAAACCTGGCAAGGGGTCGTGCGGCTGCTGCCCATTGGTGCCGGGGTCCCCGACGTCACCGTGACCTCCACGAGGCTGCTGTTCTTCGCACCCAGTCGCCATGTTGTCTCCTGAGGAGATGGAGGCTCCTGCTGCTGATGCCGTCCTGTTGCCCGAAGAAGAAGAGCTGCACAGGTACGAGAGGCTCAGGAAGCAGCCGGCTGCCCCGCCCTTGCCGGAGTTGGCTGGGGAGGCCAGTAATAGCCCCAACACGGATGGGTCACTACCCTCAACGCCGCCCCCAGCAGAGGCGGAGGAGGACCTCTTGTACTGGCAGTCACTGGAGATTATCTCTCGGTACTTTTGGGAGCAGGCAACTGGCGCCAAGGACGCAAAGCCAATGGTCAGGTTTGGGGCCGCCAGCAGGAAGGCGCTAGAGACCTTACGATGTGCAGGGGAAAGTGTGCAGCGCAAACACGAGATGGCCTTCCAAGGTAAGGGGGTTGATAGTCGCCTAGGCTGCGCTTTTTTCCATCTCTCCCTGGACCGAGGGTGGGTGGAAACCAAAACGAGTCAGTGTTGAAACGAGCCTCCTCATGTTTCTGAAACCAAAATATTCTGGCCATGAGTCAGTGTTTCTGCCCATCTTAAGTCTTTTGGAAATGCAGCTCTGTTTAAAGACTAGAAAGGGTGGGATATCAATTTTCTAGTGGGGTCGGCCTGAGTTCTGTAGAGCCCAAATAGCGATTCCCCGTCCCCCCACCGTGGGTGGGCCAGCGAATTGTGCACTGGTTTAGGCAAAGTAGGCAATGAGGACCTGCATACTTTTCATCCTCAGGCATGCTTCGGAAACTGGACATCAAAAACGAAGACGATGTCAAATCTGTGTCTCAAGTGATGGCCTATGTTTTGAATGACAGCTTAATAAACTGGGGCAGGATTACGACTCTAATTTCTTTTGGTGCCTGTGTGGCCAAACACCTGAAGAGCATAAATCAAGAAAGCTGCATCGAACCATTAGCAGAAAGTATCACTGACGTTATTATAAGGACAAAAGGAGACTGGCTAGTCAAACAAAGAGGCTGGGTAAGTTTACTTTAAGATTGAAGGGGCCCTTGGAGTGGAAATGGAATGAAGCTTTTTTTTTTAGAGAAGGTGGGGATATGTAAAGGTTTTTATGATGCACGACTCAGTTTCCAGGCTCTAACTCATGCGCCTCTGGTTGCTCGATGTTTAAGTAGTGGGTCCTTAGAGACAGTGGTATTGCAGTCTTGAATTGTATCAGAAATCCTAATTTTCTGTAGACTACTTTTGTTGCCGTTCCGTTGAATACTCTTCAAACTAGTGGATTCAAACTATGAAGAAATGAGTCACCTGGGAATGATAGCTAAAATACATTCCTAAGTGCCTCCATCTTAATTGAATACATGTGGGGTGGAACCTGTGTTTTAAACATACACCCATATATGGTTCTCATACAGGATATACCCATGTGAAAAATACTGGTCTACGCAGTTGAGATAGTAGGTAATGGGGGTTTGAGAGTAAGGGTTTTTGTCTTCTACCTGAAAAATGGGAACTCTCAGAGGCCCTTTGTTTAGATTATTCTAGTGTTACCAGGATATTACTGTAAAATAAATATAATAGGTTCATCGTAATCACTGTGTTGGGGGGGGGGACCTTAGATGTTTTAATTTACTTTTTCTCTGTATATAGTGTTGTCAAGACAGTGGAAACCCATACTTGAAAATGTGCTTTTCTATTTTGTTTTGTTTTGTTTTCTAGGATGGGTTTGTGGAGTACTTCCATGTAGAAGACCTAGAAGGTGGCATCGGAAATGTGTTGCTGGCTTTTGCGGGTGTTGCTGGAATAGCAGCTGGTTTGTTATATCTAGTGTGGTGACATTGTAAATGAAATAATTCTAACCAACAAGAGCCACCAGAACCACGTACATCTGTTTCAGCAACAAGCAAACTTTGGGAGGCCATGGAGGAGGACTCTTAGATTTAGTGAAGATAGTAGGGTGGGAAGACTTATTTCCTTGTTGAGAACAGGAGAGTGGCCAGTAGCCAGGCTAGTCATAGAATTCATTAAACACGCCCACAAATTCATTCATTTCCTATAGTGTTAAAAGAGAAGCACTAACAATGCCTGTGACCTGTATAAAATGTAGTTAAGCTACAAGTAATAGAACTGTGACTAGAAGCCTTGGTGCTGTACAATTAGAAGCCTGTTCTACTTTAGCTTGGTTTGAATGATTCTTAGTTTATTAGCCTAGTAATGGCCAAGAATACTTAAGGCTTAATAATTAGTTACAAATAAGGAATAGCCTCAAATTAGTTTTTTGGGGTTTTGTTTGTTTGTTTGTTTTTTTTTTTTTTGTAGAGGCAAGTTCTCCTAGCAGAAGATGACTGGCTCCCAAATAAATTTTTTTCATACCCTTTTGAACTTTGCAACTTCTGTAGTTAGGAACCTATTTCTTACAGCTTTTCTATGCCAGACTTCGTCCTGGTCAGTTCTAGAGTACATACAGAACCAATTGATAGAATTGTGTGCAACCTGGTTGTAGTTGAACAAATCTGATTCATAACTATGCAGGCTTTACTTTTCCTATTTGATTTTGGTTAAGTATTCCGTAGATAGGTTTTTCTTTGAAAACCTGTGATTGAGAGGTTGAAGAATGGAAATTAATCCTTTCACTTTGCTAGATGTAGGTTTTTAATAATTGTGTCAAAGAGGAGTTTTAAGGTTGGGGGCACTGATGACTTACAAATAATGGGCTCTGATTGGGCAACTGCTTATTTGAGTTCTTTTCATTTGACCTAATTTAAATGGTGAAATTTAAACTGAGTTCATGAGCTCATCTTTAAAGCTTTTACTAAAAGATTTTCAGCTGTTCCAAATGTGACTTAGAAGTGTCTGTATAAAAGATCACATCAGGTGAATGGATGAGTGACATTTGATTCCTTGTTTGCTTAATAAATTGTAAAATGATGGCTTGGAAAAGCAGGCTAGCCTCTAACCTTCTTGGTGTTGTTATTAGACTTGCTTGTTAAACACTTAAACTGTTTGTCAATAAAACAAATACTTATTGTTTCATTTTTGTTAATGATTACCTCCCAGAAAATGGTTTAAATACCAGCAACCTAATAACTTTACTTAGCCAAAATAGATCATTTTTATAAAAAGAAAATGGTCTAGTATTTTCTTTAAAAAAAAACATGCTCAGAATATGACAATTAAGGATTCGTATCAACAAAGACAACATAGGAATAAAACACTTTATACTTCGGTTGTCAGAATATATTATAATACCATGGTGTTATGTTAGAGGTATGATTAAAAGTGTTACAAATAAAACACAAGTGGGTCTAATTTTTATCCAAATGCAATAAGGAATACTAGAAGAGGAGGATGTTTATGTGGGGAGAAGAATTTATCAGCAAGCTCTATGACTATGAACAAGTAACATCTTTTCTCTATTTCAGTTAACCTGATCATAAAATTATAAGGATACTTAACTTCACAGAATTATTGTGAGAAGTAAATAGTATCCTGATGTAAATGTACTTTGTAATGCACAAACTGCTACATAATATGTATTGCTGTTATTTTTGCAGTAAGGGATTAACCCCTTAAAGATTATGGTCAACTTCACTACATTTTTTGCATCTTCTCACACCCAATATTGTTACAATACTCTTCGTTATTAATAATATTTCAACACTGGCTAAACATGGAATTTATATCAAGGTCACCACTTTTTAAAAAGCTTAATCTCCTTTTCAGTAGCACCTAATAAAAGAGAGAAATCACACAGCTCTTCCTATTTAATCTCCTTATCCTACTGTGAATACAGCCGTCTTCCATTTCTGTTCTCCAGATCAACTTTTTCAATTTTATAGAAAGGTTCAATGTGAACAGAACAGCCTTTCTGGAAGTGAAGGCTCATACACTTCAAATTCAGTTAATCTTGTCTCATAATATTGCCAGAAAGAGCTGCAGCTGACACAGGCATAAAGTGGAAGTCATCCCTAGATGCAGCAGGAGGGAGATAAATAAATAAATAAAACACGAGGAATTGGTGCTTATCTCTTATTAGCTCTGCTTTCTTTTCTTAGTTTTAGATAGATGAAACACCAAGGGAATTCTAGGACTGAATAGTTAAATATTTGTGGATGTCAACAGCTGTTTCCATGGAACAGACATTTTGGAATTCAGTATTTTCAGAAGTATGGGTCATATGAAAAACACTTATCCCTAGCCAGAGGGGAGGTGGAATAGTTACACAGGAGACTTTGCCACAGTCAGCTGTGGAAACTACTTCCCTGTCAATGCTATAAGATTATTTCTCATGTTCTTCTCATATGAAAGAACTGTTACAAAGAATTGAAAATGGCTTTATTGTATACATGATTTCCAGTTACAATTTCTGCCTCTTCCTTAAGAGTCCATTATGATAAATAGCAAGAAAAAAAGTAGAGAACTTTTATGTAAATTGTAGTTCAACCCAATTATATTCAGTCTTATCAGGATGCAGAGTTTTCCCAAATTATTCTTCGAATGCACATGAAGACTATCATAATGATTAGCTGGACATCTTTTTCTTAAGTGCTTTCCTAAAGCTCCAATTTATCCCACAGCATTGTAATAACTCCCACTCTCAAAACCCTACTGTTCACTAGTCTATTAACTACAATTATATTTGACTACCTTGGTGACAAATTTGCAAAAGCTATTACATTACTTCTGGTTTTCTTTTACTGATTTGGATTTATTTGGAATCAAAGTTGTACGAAGTATTGCTGCACAATTCGACTTTGTAGTTAGTGATGTCGTTATTTACCATTTATTATGTCTATAATGTATAAAGCACATAACATGAGTAAGTCATTAATCTGAATTGTGGCTTTGAGTATGTTACTTCCTCATTTGTCAAATGAAAGTCTACGGCTGGTCTGATGGTAGTGGGTTATCAGAACTTACTAACCTAAGTGTCACTAAAGATGGTATACAACCCCCAATGCTAAATTTGACTGGCTTAAAAAAAATGAAAGTCTACATGAAAGCTTATGTCTTTTTCTAAAATTCCATAATTACATTATTGATAATATCATTATGCATGCTGTATTTACCTCATCCATTATTGCATTATTGAGAGATTTTGCACAGAGGTATTCTTTATTTCTATGCATGAGTGTGTCTTCTATTTCTACCGGTAACTTACCTCTTTCTTTTTACTAATAAGAATCTCTCCGGAGTAGTTCAAACTGCTCTTCTCACTTTCTCAACCCAGATCCATCCCTTTTTCTACTATGGCCTAAATTTTCTCACCATTATTTCTCAGAAAATGTTGTTACTAAAATTATCAATAACCTTCTAGCTTTCAATAGTTACCCGGTTTTAATGGTTTCAACATTTCAATAGTTATCTGGCTTGAGCACTTTATGACATTTAATACTATTTACTGCCCATTCTTATTCGGATTTTATTAGAAGGCCTTTCACTAGTTTTCCTTCTGTGCCTCTATTCATTCTCTTCTTTCACTTTAAAAACTACAATTTCCCTAGGTTTTGGTCCTTGCTATTCATTTTGTCTTGAGTGCTCTCATGTTACCAAGTGATACTCACAATGAAGTAGTGCTGCCCCACTCATGCATACCAGTGGCGTGCTGGCAGTATACAAAGAAACAGGGTAAACATTGCACTTACTTTCAAAAACTTTAAAAAGTAAATAGAATATTTTTTCTAATTTCAGGATATTATGGGGATACAAACATTTTGGTTACAAGTAATGACTTTGCCTCGCCCAACCCAGAGCCAGAAGCGTGCCCTTCCCCCATACCACATCCATTACTTGTAAGTTTACCCACCCCCACCCCGCCACCTGATGGACGCCCAATGAGTATTGTCCTGGATAGAGCTTGAGCCCATCCTTGGAAGTGAGGTATCACAAGAATGGAAAAGTAAGCACCACATGTATTCACCATCAAATTGGTACTAACTGATCAACAAAGAGTAAGTAGAATTTTATTCAGAATATAGGCCAATGGTGAAAAAATTCCTACTTAATGCATCTCAGCCACCCTGGAGTCAAACCTGGGGGTAAATCCTATTCCCAGGTTCTTTGTTATCTGTAGGAGTTGGACCAACTAAAACCCTCAACAACAATGTTGGAGAGTGTCTGATTCCCCAACATAATAAGCTATGAAATGTTTTGATCCTTGACAATCTAATAAGTAAAAAATATGATCTTTCAGAATGAAATTCTGTCATTCCCAGCAACATGAATGAGCTTGGAGGATGTTATGTTAAGTGAAATAAGACAGGCACAGAAAGATAAATACCACATGTTCTCACTCATGTGGAAGCAAAAAAAGTTGATCTCGTAGAAGTGGAGAGTAGAGTAGTGGTTACTAGAGGCTGGGAAGGGGAAGGGAAGCACAGGATAGCCAAAGGCTGGTTAACAGATACAAAAGTACAGCTAGATAGCAGGAATAAGTTCTATGTTCTGTAGCACTGCAAAGTGACTGTAGTACACAATAATTTATCGTATATTTTCAAATAGCTAGAAGAGTAGATATTGAATGTTCCCAACACAAAAATAGTATTTGAGGTGATGGATATGCTAATTACCCTGATTTGATCATAATGTATACACATCAAAATATCACACCATACTTCATAAATATGTACCCTTTGTGTCAAATAAAAATAATAAAAGCAAAAAAGAATATACAAAACATAGCCTTTATTTTAGTCTTAAGTTTCAATTCTGTTAATATTTGTGAGGCTGAAAACCTTTTTGTATATGTAAATGTTGTATTCCTTTATGAATTGTCATTTTGATCCACTTTTTCTCCTGAGTTAATATTCTTATTAACTTGTGGGAGGTGTTCAAGGTCCAATCCTGGGAAACACTGAAAAGATTTGAGACTAGGTAGATTAGGGCACCGATTATTGGGGAATCAAAAAAAAGGAGCATAGAAAGAGCATAAGTCCAGAGGTGGACATCCCCTTTTAGGAACAATGAGGCATTTTTGACAAGAAATGTGTCCTTTGAAGACTTAATGGCTAGGGGGAAAAGGAACTGACTAAAGTTAAAGGGCTCTAATGAACGAGATGGTGCCAAAGAATCAGAAGATAGACTTGTGAAAAAGTATACCATTTATTTACTATGCCACCACCATCAATAACTAAAACAATCTGCATGTCACAGTGGCAACAGAAGAAAGTGGTCTCGAACAATGAAATCAAATAAGCCATGTGATCCCCCTATCCTACTGCCTCAAAAAGGTGGTCTTCTATTGCTAGATCGGGGGTGGGGGGGAGAACAAAGCTGATATCAGTTAAGCAGATAAAACCCACTGTAAAAACACATTCACATACATACACATCCACCCTTGCACGAAGCGAAGCAGAGCAAAACTGTAACTCGACAGTCTGTAAGGAATTTAATTTTTTTTCTGGTTCAAGTTCTTTCATAATTTTTAAATTTATTTTTATTTTTACTTATTTATTTTTTTGGAGAAAAGTCTCTCTCTGGCACCTGGGCTAGAGTGCATGGCGTCATCACAGCTCACTGCAACCTCAAACTCCTGGGCTCAAGTGATTCTCCTGCCTCAGCCTCCTGAGTAGCTGGGACTACAGGTGTGCTACCACGCCCGGCTAATTTTTTTCTATTTTTAGTAGAGACCGGGGTCTTGCTCTTGCTCAGGCTGGTCTCGAATTCCTGAGCTCAAGCAATACTCTGGCCTCTGCCTCCCAGAGTGCTGGGATTACAGGAGTGAGCCACTGCGCCCGGCCTACTCTTTTACATTTTTATTTTTTTAAGGAATTTATGCTTAAACAATTGCAGAACTGGAAGAACACCATGTATCATGAGCTCAAAGAATTCAAAATGGAAAAAAGCCAGGAAGATATGCAACAGGAGCTAACCAAATTCAGGAGAAACAGGGAATAAATAAAGACTAAATTAAAATGAGCCTGTGGCACACAGAGTATCTAAAAGGGCCAGCCTATAACAAACAAAAGATGAATACTGGCTCAATGAAATGGTGCTTCCGGAGGTATTTCTACATCTTCTCTGAAACAGCAGCCCGAGCTCTCTCATTATCCACCTCCTGAGCTAAGAGTGCTGTCTTACAAAAAAAAAGAAAGAAAGGAAGGAAAGAAAGAAGGAAGGAAGGGAGGGAGGGGAGAAAAAGAAAGAAACAAAGAAGAAAGAAAAAGGGAAGGAAGGGAGGCAAGGAGGAAAAAGCAAAGCAAAGCAAAGCATATGCTATGGTTTAAATTTGTCCTCCAAAATTCATGTGTTGGAAACTTAATCCCCAATACAACAGTGTTGGGAGGTGTGTCCTAATGAGAGCTGTTTAGGTCATGAGGATTCTGCCCTCATGAATGGATTAATGCTGTTTTAACAAGGGCTCAAGCGAGTGGGTTCTCTCTCTTCTGCCTGCTTTCCATCATGTGAGGATACAGCAAGAAGGACCTCAGCAGATGCTGGCACTTTAATCTTGGACAATCCAGCCTCTAGAACTGTGAGGAAACAAATTTCTGTTCCTTATAAATTACCCAGTTTTAGGTATTTTGTTGTAGCAGCACAAAACAGATGAAGATAGCAGGTCTGCATTATGACCTGAAAATTTCTAACGCAGGAAATTCTATAGATTTGTGTAAACAGACCCAGTGACTTGGCTGTACGTTCTGAAGCGAATGGGGAGAAATGTGCTAAAGGGGAAAAGTCTTATCAAATTTGATGACTCACAACCAATGGTCTGGCCAGCTCGGGAGGTAAAAGATGATTGTGTATTTGAATGTGAAGCTGGCAGTCTGTACCAGAAAACGAAGCAGACCATCATGCAATTGCTTAATGATCCACCTTTCTCTGGTAAAATACAGTCCCGTAAAGAAGCCAGATGTGAGAGCCAGGTGTGTCCCCCCTTTCTTCTCCCCTGATGACCATTCAATTGGTCTTGGGCCAGGGTCACAGACTGATGCTGGGAGGGTGGTCCATCAGTACCAGGATTCGGTCCAGAGCAAAGCCGAAGGTCCAGGCAAGATGCCACACAGCACCAGTGGCTCAGTGAGTCTCAGTCAACTCTCTTCAGGGAAAAAACCTGAACAGCCTAAGCTCATGTCCATCCAGCCTTCAGTATTGGGGAAAGGAATAAAACATTGACCTCCACCCATACACGACTTCCCTCAAGCTCAGGAAAGAGTTCTTCAGGAAACAATTTTCCTCCTCACCAGGCAACTTTCTTAATTCTCTTGCTCCTGCTCCTGCAGCATTGAGTCTTTCTGGGAAGTCTTCTGTGGATCTCAGTGGAGTTTGCATGCCTCCTCCAGCTGCCTAGTCCCCTGCCAGCTCCTCCAAAGCCAGCCCAGACACCCAGACCACGGCAAACTCCCCTGGCCTGAAGGTCATCAGACTGGTGGCCCCAATCCGTGGAGCCCAGGCTTTGGTGAGTGGTTCAAACCCAGAGCTGGACTGTACCACTGGTGCCCTGGCTCCTGTAGGAGTTAATGCTAGCGCCTTCTGTCCTCAGGAGGTCAACTACCAAATGCATGGCCCACTGCAATGCAAGTAGGTGTTCAGCTTCTTTAAAAAAATACTTCAGGTCTTGGGCATTTTTCTCCAGCTTCCATGTGTGTCCCTCATTTTGAACAACCAGCAGCAGCAGCAGCAGTAACAACTCTATCAGTTGATTCCACACCTTCAGCAACCCACAACTTCTCGTCCTCCACAGCCAATGCCACAGGCTTCTGCACAAGGTTCAAGCAGTCAAGAACAGGCCTTACCCACCCAGCAAGCTGTTCTCATTAGCCTCTCTGGAGTGGGAATTTTACTGCAGCCCCAGGCACCTGTGTTGTCTCAGCTTGGCTCTGATCAAAAAAGATTGGATAAAGCCTTCCTTGGCAAAGGTTCAAGCTCTCCTATGCTTTTCAACAGCAGCAGCAGCAGCAGATGCAACAGTTTACATCCTTGTAGCATCCAGTGGCTGTGGCAACATTAGCACTACAAATAGCTCAGCTACATTCAAGTTGTGGGCACGTAGCAAGACAGTCAAAAGGTAAATGAAGAGAGGCAAGTCAACTACTCTGAAATCCTGAGTCTTGTTTTACTTTTTTCTCTTAAAAAAGAAAAAAGCCAGCACAAGAGCATTCAATGAAAAGTTTGTGAGTATTTGTTTTATATTTGTCTTTTTGAAAGGTGTCAGTATTTTACTTTGCTAAGTATGCAAACTATTTTCAGAAGCACAAGCCTATGCTTTCTAGATAAAAACAAGGAAATGATTTTTTTTTAAACGCATAGACTGTGATGCCAACCACACTGCCAAAATGCCAGCTCTGCAATTTACAAATCTTAGGCCTATTTCCTAACTTCTCTGAGTCTCATGTGTAAAATGTAAATAGTAATATCTACTTCTTAAGGTTGTTATCAAGATTAATGGAAGATATTTAAATATTGCTATGTAAATATTTGAAAGAAAAAACACAAGTAATTAAAGTGAAAATAAACTATAGAAATAGTATTGTTACATTGCATAAAAGTCGACCTTAATATCAAGGCAAATACACCATGGGAAATGAATTTTAAAAAATATACTAGGCTTTTAAAAATAAACAAGGAATTTGAATGCCTCAGTATATTAGTAGCACATACATTAAATTGTTTTCCCTCAGTATCTGTGGGGGATTGGTCCTAGGACTCCCCATGGATACCAAAATTCACAGACTTTCATGTTCCTTATATAAAATGGCATAGTATTTGTATATAACCTATGCACGTGCTTCCATATACTTTAAATCATCTCTAGATTACTTATAATACCTAATAAAATGTAAATACTATGTAAATATTTGTTATACTTTATTGCTTAGTGAATAAATATAAGAAGAAAGACTGTACATGTTCAGTACAGATGCATTCTTTTTTTTCGAATATTTATGATCCATGGTCGGTTGAATCTGAGGATGCAGAACCCACAGATATGGAGAGCTCACTGTATAATATATATACACAAATGCACACACATATATATAGTAAATATAAATATATAAGTAGTAAATATAAATATAGTTATATATGTATATACTTACATGTATATATATTTAAATTTTTAATCCTCTGTTAATAAACAAAAGCCCTTTTACTTGATCTAGAAGCCCCATATGGTGAATTCTCTCTGTGTCTCACAAAACTGGAAACATTAGACACTTTGTTTTTATTTTTCAGTAACTGAGAGATGATTTGGATATATGATTCTTAATATTATTTGCCAGATAATATTCTTCAAATGCATTATTCATGTGATGTTTATTATTTTGCAAACACTTCATAATACACAAATGCACCTCCTGTCTGCCATTCATCTTACTCCCCTATTCTGTCTCAATTATTTTGTCGCCATCAGACAATATAATAATCATGAGAGAGAAAAGGTAAAAGTTTCTTGGCTTATAGTGAAGGAACTCCTTTCACCTTCTCTACTTAAGCACCACCCCTCTGTAGTCTGTTTCCATAGAATCCTTTATTACACCACAATTCAAACTATTTCATAGGGTTGTTCTGAGAATTGAATACAGTAGTAAATATAAAGAAAATTAAGACTTAAAAATGTATATTAATATAAATATCTTTTTCAGGTGTTTCTATTTTCTCACAGATTATATTTATATGACATTAGTACTGTTACTTGACTGATTAAAATTTTACCCTATATAAGTATATATATACACATACATACACATACACACACAGTCATCCCTTGGTATCTGTGGGGAATTGGTTCCAGGACCTCCTACAGATACCAAAATCCACAGAAGGTCACTTCCCTGATATAAAATGGCATGATCTTTGCATATAACCTATTCACATCCTCCCATGTACATTAAATTATCTGTAGATTACAGATAATACTTAATACAATGTAAATGCTATATAAATAGTTGTTATACTGTATTGTTTATGGAATAATGACAAAAAGTCTATACATGTTCGTTACAAATGCAATTTTTTTCCACATATTTTCAATCTGCAGTTGGTTGACTCCACCAATGCGTAACCCATGAATACAGAGGATCGACTATGCTTTAATCAATATTTGAATATAATTTATTTTAAAGCAGAGGTTAAAATAATATATATTTAAGATACAAAAAAATAAATACAACTTTTTTTTTATTTTCTTGACTTTGAACTAAGACAATATTCCTGAAGTTATGAGTTAGCAATAGGTCATTATGATGAACTATAACAGAAAAATTTTCTCTTGCAAAAGTCCAAGGCCAAACTGAGGAACAAGAAGAAGACAGATCACTAAAACACTTCTTTTAACTTCAAATCACTCAATTTTTTCTGTATTTTTTAGAAATTTTGACTCCTGGGCATATACTAATCTATGCAAATAAAACGACATTTCTCTTGCTCTGTCTGTTAATATATAATGTCCTGTGATAATAGTCTGATGGATTCTTATCAGATTGAGGTGCTATGTTTGGGATGATAGAATTTAAAAACACATATGACAGGTGATATGGAGAGTAGTTGTTCAATGGGTATATGGTTTTTTTATTAAAATATTATGAGGGTACAAATGTATTGGTTACATGAATTGCTTTTGTACTGCTTGAGTCAAAGTTATAAGTGTGCCCATCACCTAGATACACAATTCAGTCATAGAGTTTTTGTTTTGCGAGATAAAAAAGTTCTAGAGCTCTGTTGCACGACAATGTGAATATACTTAACTCGACTGAAACTCTACACTTAAAAATGGTTAAGATGGTAAATTTTACATGTGTTTTTACCATAATTAACAATTTAAAATGACAACAACAAAATAGATATGGCATACAAACGACTTCTTTCTCAGGGGCCTTCAGGGAACCTCAGTCACTTGTGCACTCACAGCATGGTGCTTAAGAACTCATTGCTTAGGCCAGGCACGGTGGCTCACGCCTGCCTGTAATCCCAGCACTCTTGGAGGCCGAGGCGGGTGGATCCTTTGAGCTCAGGAGTTTGAGACCAGCCTGAGCAAGAGTGAGACCCCTGTCTCTGCTAAAAATAGAAAGAAAAATTAGCTGGACAACTAAAAATATATATAGAAAAAAATTAGCTGGGCATGGTGGCACATGCCTGTAGTCCCAGCTACTCGGGAGGCTGAGGCAGAAGGATTGCTTGAGCCCAGGAGTCTGAGGTTGCTGTGAGCTAGGTTGATGCCATGGCACTCTAGCCCGGGCAACAGAGTGAGACTCTGTCTCAAAAAAAAAAAAAAAAAAAAAAAAAGAACTCATCCTCCGGAGCCAGACTGTCTAATTTCAAAACCTGGCTCTGCCACTTACTAGCTACAGAACTATGGGTAAGTTACTTAACCTTCCTGTGGCTCAGTTTTTTTTCATCTTCAAAGTAGAGATATTTAATAGAACCTTTTTCACAGAGTTGTTATAAGGATTAAAAAAGATAATATTCGTAAGCTGCTTAGACAGTTCATAAAATAAATTCTCCAAAATAGCTGCAATGGAAGGATTAATCTCACCAAATTTAAAGGCTATGTTTTGGATGATCTAACACACTATACTCTAGCTGGCAAACAGGAAATCACTCTGGTGAGCAACAGGGACCACCTGGAAGTGGTATGAATTCTCTAATGCAAATGAATGAAGTTTGCATTATTGTTGAGTTATAAAATGATGGGTCATCAGCTTTCTGATGCTGTTGTCACCACAAACAAATGGTCATTTCTTTTTTTCTTTCTTTTTTTGTTTTGGGCAGCCCAGCGGGACCTTGTTCACAAATGGTGGTTTCTAATAGGTGCTTCAAGTCAAACATCCCTACTGAAGACCTTCTGAATTGCAAATCAAGTTGCCTCATACACGTCTCATTCCAAATAGCTTACTTCGAAGTAGGTGGTTGCAGGAATTTATACATTAAATGATGACATGATTCACCCGAGCAAACAGGGAGAAGGCCAATGAACACACTGTTTCTGAGTAGTAGGGAGCCTGTGGCTACAGTTGCAGGCACCAACTAAAATCAGCAGTACCCAGCATCTCATCTCAGAATGTTTTACAGTAACTATGAAGGTGCTGCCATCCCTTTCATTCATTCATTTAGTCATGTATTCACAAATATTTATTGAACATCTGTTACAAGAAATCCTATGTCAAAACCCTGAAGATATAGCAGTAAATGAGATATAATGTTTTTCAAAAGCTTACAGTGTAGTACATTAAGAACAAATAAATTTTAACGAAGTAGAAAAAGCCCTAGCTTGCCTTTCAAATCAAATTAAATTTATCAAGCACAATTCATGCATTAACCTTTTTAATTTTTTACTATATTTCAAGACTGTATGGCATTTGATGATAAGTTTTTAGAAACATTGCAATTTAGGATTTAAAATGGAAATAGCAACAGACCTCCAGATGTAGTGTTGACATAATATCACTTTTTTATCACTTGCCCTCATTTCAGCTTAATAAGCTCTCTTGGCTCTCATCTTTCAATGTTTAATCCAAAGCAATTAAACTGATATGCAAATGCCATCTCCATTGCTTTAAGAGTGACACTTAACACACAATTTCATTATAATAGGCAACTGGAATGTCTGTAGAATGATTAGCTCATTTTTATTTTTAAAATACATGGTTTTCTTCCAATGTGTGCTTGTAAGTAAAATGTTCACGGACAAATTTTATTTGATAAATGTCATGTGGATGATATTTGTCTTGTATACTGATCATGAAGTCCATACTATGTGCTATTTCTGTTTAAAAGACTGCTATCCTTTTGCTCAGTCTCTATAGAAATGAATATTTTAGCTAATGAATTATATTAGCAAAAAGTCCAGTATAAGCAGAAAATGAACGAAGTTGTGTGTGTATGTATGTGTGTGTGTGTGTCTGTGTGTGTGTGTGTGTGTGTGTGTGTAAGGTAGTTTTTAGGATTCAGTTCTAAGTAGAGCATCAAAATGTTTAGTGGAAATGCCAGATATAATTTATGAAAATAGATGCAATTAGTTAAGCTTGTATGATAGGTTGGTTGTATTAATGACCCCAGTTCTTCATCTCTGACTATAACAACACCTTTTGCCATCTAATCTCTACTCTGAGTATGAGCCCAGCATGTGATTTGTTTGGGCCAATGGGATGTTAGAAGTTGTAAAGCAGAGGCTTGAATCAATACTTACACAGTCTCTTCTTTTGGTGCACCTGTACTTTTGACATGAGAACATGCCTGAGCTAACCTGTGGTAGATGAAAATCTCACAGAGCTAGATTCTAAACTCTCCAGTTATTCTATCTGTGGCTATACTACATCAGTCAACAACTAGTTGACCTTCAGAAAAATGGTCAGCTTGGTTGGCTAGGTTTAGGAGATAGTATACTTTCTCATCTCAGAGGCATTTATTTAATCATCATAAGTTGGGGGAAAAAACTACATTCTGTAGGATGGTACATATCACTGCCTTAAAATTTAATTAATTTTCCATTAAGCATTCATTTATTTACATACATTTAAAATAACGCCCTTAAAAACTTAGGGACTTTGGAATGGAACTCTATTAAGAAAAAAGATATATCAGAATTTGAGCATTTCTCCAAAGAAGAAATACTTTTCAATTAAAAGATGTAAAAACATTTGATGGACAATATTAATAATAAATGTATATTAATTCCACACAGTCACTCGATAAATACTTATTGAGCAACTACTATGTGCAATCATTTTCTAAAGTACTGGGATTAAAAAACGATATGCTTTGGACTTTGACTTAAGCATTTTACGTGGTAAACTCAAATTTAAAAATCCTTGATTTGACCAAACAGTATAAATGCCACAATAGAAAAATCAGCATTACAAAATTTGTTTTGACCAAAATAATAAGTTAAAACTATTAAATTTGTGGTATTTATGCACAAAAGGAAGCTAAAATATAAAAGATTGAAAAATGTGAGTTATAATCAATCTGGATTTAATTTTATTTTAACTCTAACCCCTATAATTATTTCCTGACTACTTTAATCCATCTATGACCTAAGAATCATTTAATGGAATCTAAAAACCTTCAGGTTTATCATAATTTCAAGACACACAGTTAATCAATTCACCAAACCCTGAATTGCTAAAACCCCTATTGTCCTATTGTGCATGCATAAGGGTTTAGAGTTTGGGTGCTAAGGTAAGGTAAACTGGGTTTAAATACAAGCTCCACTATTTATTAGCTGCCTGACTTTGGGTCAGTTATTTAAACTCTGTAAGTCCCAGCTTGTTCATTCATAAAGTTACATCTCAATAGAATTGTGAGGATCAAATGAAATAATTCATCTAAACTATTTAGCACAGTATCTGGCACATAATGGGCATATAAATATTAGCTCAAGAGTAAACAATAGTGAAATGAAATTGACCAAAATAAGGGGTAAAATGGCTCCTGGGCATGTCAAGAGAATTGGCATGGAGATGAGCATGGCATAGCATTTGGAGTCCCACAGTCCTGGATTTTAATATTGGCTCTGGTACTTGAGGGATCTTTGTGAGAAGGTCATGGTAATGACCTTGTCACCCAGAAATATTCACAAGGATTTAGTAACCCAGGGGTTAGAAAGTGTCCTGTCACCACCATCATCACATCTTCAGGCAGAACACTGCAATCGTGAGTTTGAATCCCTGTAGGGCTAAGGGCTAGAGCATGTATTTTACTGATATTCTCTAACTAGCCTCATAGTTTACACAACCATGTAGGTAATGTTTATAAGAAGCCTTTAAACGACAGAAATGGACCTTAAATAGTTGAGAGGGATACTTATGAAGAGCATCAGAGGAATTGACTTTGAATAAAAAGCAAAGATAGACATATATCATCGAAGTAAACTGTTATTAGTGAATGACTGAAGAAACAAACAAACAAACAAAAAACAAGTAGATAACACATTTTAGGGGGGAATAAAATGGAGATGTCTGTAATTAGACAGTACCTTCATGTTGAGATCATTTGATCGTAGTATGGATTGATAGGACAGACAGTATGTGGCAAGCTGAGGAAATTATTCTCACAAGTGGTTAGAAATCACTAACAGTGATGGGCTGATAGCACTTTGAGATCATTGACCTGTAACTGTTTATTGTTTTATTTTATTTTATATTGTATTTTTGGAGGACTGATGGTGGTTGGTGTAGCCAGTTGAAGAGACTGGGGATTGGTGAAAAGCCCTAAGTAAACAAACTATGAGTGACTTGATGATTGGATTCTCAGTAGTGGCTGAAGAAATGAAAGTAAAGAATTTGTTCTAAAAACAGCAAAATATATCTCAAATTAAATAAACCAAATTATAGGAGTGAAAAATCAAATACATTGAAAAGTTTAAGAGGAAAAAATCTGAAAGGACATATTTTTATTATGCTAGCCGAACATGGTATGTAACCACGTTTTACTGAAATAAACTTTTTGAGTGTGTTTGCCTATTAGATTGAAGGTCTTTGAAGTATATTTCAAAATTGCTAAAAAAAATAGATTTTAAATTTTCTTACAAGAAAAAAATGATTAGGAGAGGTGATGGACATATTAATTATATTGATTTCATCATTCCACTATATATATATATATACACACACACACACACATAGCACATTGTACCATAAATATATATATAATTATTATTTGTCAATTATAAATTCTATGTATATATAATATGTTCATGCTCTTTGGTAAGTTCTCAAATTAATATTTAAGTACTGAAGTGAAATATCTTGACAATCACATAATCATTTTTGTGAATTTGTTTCTCTGTGTGAGAGAGAGAGGGAGAGAGAGAAACTTTGTTCCCATGATTTCTTCTTAACTTGGGGCTCAGGAAATGATACCCCAAAGTATGGAACTTTGGCATGCTGAGTACTTTGAACTAAAGGAGATTAGAAGGCCTCAGAAGCAAAGTCTCTCTTTGGCCTCCTTCCCTCCTATCTCCCAATCCTCTTCTTCCAGGAAGCAAGTAACAGAAATCAGAATTCTTCTTCCCCAAGGTGGGTCATAGAAACTAAAACCCCTCTTCCCCAAAGCAAGGCATAAAACCTAGAAAGGTCACTCTTTCCCTTCTCCCTTGATGACCCTCATTTTGGAGAGGCCCTGCCCTATACTGGAGAGGAAGGAATGCTACACAGGCCAAGGAGAACCTGAACAGACAGACCTTGCTGACTTTCACCCTCCATCTATTACCACTAGATCACACCCTTTTGTTCAATCACCTTTGTTCATGGCTGTCCATTGTTTATCAACCCTGAGCATAAAAATACAGTTTTCCCTGGGTCTTTGTGTCTTCATTCCTGAAGGCTCTCTTGTCACACAAAACTTCAATTAAATAAAAGTGTTGGGCTTGTCTCATTATAATCTGCCTTTGTTATAGGAGTATCTGCCATGACCATTAGGATGGGCGAGGAAAGGTATCACACCTTTCTGCCCCAACAAACATAATACATTATTTCCCTGCTGCTTAGCAGCACTACATTAAGTACATTTAACAAAAGTTAGATACATTTAGCAAAAGTTAGGTCAACAGTTGATTAAAAGAGATTTAGAACAGTTGTAATTCACATTTCTGCTATTATGTGGCTATTTCTTTGGAGGAAATACTAAACCTTTATCTCCATTGCATAATTTTACAAACATAGCAGAAATATATGTCAATAGTCTTCATATTCTTTTTTTGTTTCTAAAATAAATGCAAAATCAAAATTGTTGAATTTGAAAACCATATGCTGTTTTTCCATTTAGTTTGCATGTGAGTTATCCCATCATATAACTTATAGAAAAGTAAATTATGGCATTAAAAGTATTCTAAGTAAAAATAGGATTTTATCATGTACTAATTTAAGAGCACTTTAAAATTCCTTAAAGTACTTAAGGAATTAAGTACTTAACCTTAACATTGTTTGGACAACAATTATCACAGAAAATACTCTATGAAAATAATATGCTATGGACATATTAGAAATAAAATATTAGTATAAACTATCACCAATTTTAAAGCCTAGAAGCATTAATATTTAATGAAATATATGAAAATATTTTTCTAAGGAAATAAGGTTATTATTTTCCAGCAAATACATCACATCTAACAAATTCTCATGTAGTAAATGTTATCTTCGGACTAGCTTAGTGGATTGATAATAATAAACATGAATCAGTAGAAGAGAATGGACTAGAACACCCTTGCAAAACTTGTGTTTAACATAGATTAAACATTTCCCTCTGGTGAAAACTAGAATACTATTCATTGCCAAGTATTGGTGGGAATGAGAGATCGTGGGAAATTCCAAGCACTGCTAGAGGGAGTGCATACTGGTGCAACATTCTGCAGAGCACAGAAATACACATTTACCTATGGCACAGCCATCCCACTCCCATGTGTACATCTGAAGAAAATTCTCACTCAGATCTATAAGAGGACATACATGAGGAGGTTCATTACAGCATTATTTGTGGCTGTGTAGATTGAGGGGCAACTGTTTATCCATATCAAGAGAAGAAATGTAGTCAAATGTGGTAGATATCTACTATGGAGAACTGTGAAGCATTTAGAAATTGGATTGTGTGAGTGTGTATGAGAGTCACATGTGTATATGTATATAATATAAATGGATCTTAAAAACACAACACTTAGTGAACACAACACTTAGTGAAAATGTAGAAAACAGTATAGGATACATAACATAATTTACATAAATTCAAAATATATGCACACAAACCAACAACACAGATTTTACAAAAAAAATACGCAAATAAAAAGATATGCATTGAATATATCTTCATCGTAGGAGAATAAAGGGATTAGTATGTGGATTAAAAGGGCATATATACATATACATATGTGTACACACATACATACACATACACATACATCAAGGAAACAGAGCTAGCCTGGGCCAATGATGATAAGGAACCTTCAGATTAGAAGATGAATGAATACATCTCTCTCTCTATATATAAAATAAACATTCACCTCAAATGAATGCACACAAAATAAATTTTCAGAACCTATATTCCATTTTTTAAAATAAAATTCAAGATTAGTTCAAGGCAAAATATTAATCATTAGATGCAAACTATGTATTTTAATATAATCTCTTTAAACTCCTCTGGAGGTGGTTTTCCCTTATATCTATAAATATTCTCATTCTGAGTAATCCTGAAAACAGACCTAAAGAAAAATGTTTTTTTTTTTTACTATTTACTTAACAAGCAAAATAATTTTGAAAGCCTTTCTAATAATACATCAACATGTTCTGTGAACATTTTAACACATTACTATAGACATATTAGAATTTTCTGAGTTGTACTCTTACTGAGTATGCCCTTTTAATACTAGAACTATTAATAACTCACAGATATGGTCTTTTTCCTCTGATTTTATGGCTCTATGTCATACTTTCTCACCTATATTAAGAATCTGAAATGAAAAAATCAAAAAGAGTTCTAACCAATTAGCATAACAATTTACCAATGTTGGGGCTCAGAAATCGGTAGCCCAAAATATGGCACCTTGACCTGCTGAAATGAAGAAGTCTCAAGGTCCCTCTGACCTCTCCCTCTCATAGTATCTCCCAAAATATAGGATAAAGTTATTCTTTGAAGTTCCTTGTCTGCCTAAAGTCCAGACCTACCAAAGGAGAAAAACAATTACCTGGGGTCCCTTCCCTGAATTTTCATTGAACCTATATCACAGGAAGGAAGACTAAAGTCTGTCAACAAACAAGGACAGATTTTGTTGCAAACCATTGTCCACTCTGTGAGCCTGAGAGAGAGCAGGGACATCTCTTAAGGGTCTATGGTGGTGGTGGGGGGGTCACACGTGAAAATAAAGGAAAAATCTAGAGTCCTTTAGGCTCCTAGCTAGCCTTGAAAAGTGAATGGGCAACCCGATGTGCAAGAATATAGAAATAAAAATGGCCCTCCAAGCAAGCCTGAGTCAAGAGGTGTTTTGGTTCCCTATAGAAACTAAAAGATGACATCTTAACATAGGTTCTGGAGTTCTTTTTCAGAAACCCCCACATGATGGAAAATGCAGATAAGGGGGAACTGAAGAATTGAACTCTGACTACCATTCTTTGTTCTAAATTTATCCCTGAGGAGCCTGGAAAAAGTCACATCCATCTTAATATTCCTTTCCCCTAATCTAAGAATGTTTGAATCAACCTATGACCCATAGGCCCCTGCTTCAGGATATCCCACCTCTTTGGACCACGCCGATGTGTTGATTTACAATTTTGCCTGCAACTTCTGCTTTCTTGAAATGTACCCCTACCTTTACAAACCCTGTGTGTAAGCCATCAGGGAGCTCAGGACTTTAGCATTAGCTGCCTATTCTCCTTGCATGGTGCCATGCAATAAAATGCCTCTTTCTCTCCCTGCTACTCTTAACTTTAGTGTCTGGCTTTGCTGTGCTGGGTGAGTGGACTCCAATTTGGTTTGGTAACAGGCCTAACAGACTTTGCCCCAGACCATTGTATGTTCTTCAAGCCCATCAAATTTTCCCTAACAATCATTCATTGCCCCTCAACAGAATTCCTCTTCTCCCCACTTGCCATAACCTGCTTTGCCGGAATCCAAGCCCACATTCTTTCTGTAACCTCAAAATGTTATATAAGCTTCTGCACCCCCTTGGGGGGTTTGGGTCTTCATTCTGAAGGCTCCAAGGTATACAAACTAAATAAATTTGTATGCCTTTTCTCCAATTAATCTGCCTTTTGTGAGTTGAATGTTCAGCAAAATTTTAGAGGGCCAACATCTTACACTCATTTTTACTTTGATCATCACACCCAAATTTACAAATTAGACTTTTCTGACACCAAAGAAGAAAGAACAAATTGCTATTTAGGGGTTACAGCTTTATGCCACAAATATTTCCTGGCTGTAATCAGTGAAGCACAATGAAAAGTATCTTTAAGAAATTATATTTGACAAAGCTAAAGAAACTGTTGAGACACAGATTGCCACTTATAATTATACAGTCTACTTGTTATGTTCTTGCTAGAACTCTTCACACATTGTGTTCATTACTTGGGTTATTTTCATGGCATTAGATATTAACGTTGTAGGAGATCAGAATATGCTATACCAAAATATGCCTCTTTAGCATAAGAATTATTTTGTCTGGTTCGAGTTGGGGTCTGTATTAAAAAAAATAAGATTTTGAGCTGATTATCTTGAGAAGCAACAGACACAGGTGAAGCTTTGAAAATAGAGTAGAAGTTATCTTTTTATAAGGTTAAATTTACATTGGCAAAGGAAATATTCATTTGTAAGCATCTCTCTCTCTCTCTCTCTCTTTCTCTCTCTCTCTACCAGGAAGAGAAGGATGACACAAAACATTCTTATTAATAAAGAAGGGAAGGACTTAAAGCTGATTAACAAACCTTCCTCTTGCATTGTACTTTTCCTGGTCATCCCCATAACTCCACACCTTCTTTCTTTTTAGCTGAAGATGGTACTTAAGCCTGAATTCTAAGCCACTTCTTTGAGATTTACTCATTTCCCTGGATATTTCCCATGTATATAAGAGACATACACATTAATAAACTTCTGTTTATTTTTCTCTTGGCAATCTGTCTTTTGTTACTGGGACCCCAGTGAGGAACTTAGAATGGTAGAAGGAAAATTATTTTTCCTCTTCTATAAGGTATATAATAAATACATATACAGATGTTCTAAGACTTACGGTGCTTCGACTTACAATTTTTCAACTTTAGGATGATGCAAAGCAATACACATTCAGGAGAAATAGTACTCTGAATTTTGAATTTTGATCTTTACCTGGGCTAACGATATTCAGTATGATTCTCTCTCGATACTGGGCAGCAGCAATGAGCCACAGCTCCCAGCCAGCCACAGGATCACAATCAGGAAGGTAAACAACTGACGCTATACTCTGCAGTGTACTGTATTCAACAGATTACATGAGATATTCAATACGTTAATATAAATATAAAATAGGCTTTGTGTTAGATGATTTTGCCCAACTATAGGCTAATATAAGTGTTCTGAGTATATTTAAGGTAGGCTAGGCTGAGCTATAATACTCTGTAGGTTAGGTGCATTAAATGCATTTTTGACTTATGATATTTTTAACTTGAGATGGATTTATTGTGACATAACCACATTGTAAGTCAAGGAGCATCTGTATTATTAAGTAAAATTAGTGTTGAATAATAATGGTTTTCTAGATCCCAAACCCTGCACAATCTTTAAAGTCATCATCATCATCACCATGTGTTTATCTTTCTAAGAAGTGTGCAATTAGTAGACTGTGAGGAGGGGATGGGTATATACATACATAATGAGTGTGATGTACATCGTCTGGGGGATGGACACGCTTGAAGCTCTGACTCGGGGTGGGGGGAGAGTAAGAGCAATATATGTAACCTAAACATTTGCACCCTCATAATATGCTGAAATAAAAAAAAAAAACCCCGTGAGATTGAGCCTTTTTGTTCTCATGTATAAAAAAATGAATAACAATATCTGACTATCTCAGCCTTGGTATAAAGATCACAACTAAAATGAACGTCAAAGTAAATATAGGTGAAATCTTCATAAGCAATAAAGTTATTTGTCACTTATTTTCTATGAGTCTCAATTTTGCCTGTGAAATGGCAATAATAATAGGAAACTCACAGGTGTTTCCTGAGGATTCAATGAGAAACTCCATGCAAAACACCATGTTGTCAAGGACAGAGGAGGAGCTCAATAAGTGATTAATAGTGGCTGAGCAACTTTTAAAAACTGGAAAAACTTAGAAAATCAAAGACGAAGAATTATATATACATTTTTCACATAGTATAATCCAGAAAACTTTCAATTATTTTATCCTCTTTCATGCAGTACATTAACATGTTTCAAGTAAGAAAAAATAGCAAGGGAAAAAAATTTATGTGAAAATAACATGGTGAGATTTATACTTTGATTTCTCCCTACTATCTCCGGATGAAAAAAATAATAAAGTTTCAGATGTCCTGTATTATTAACTCCTGTTTCTCTATTGTTTGTAGCTATTGTTTTGATGAGAAAATGTACCAAGGATGTTCTTTTCAGGTTAAAATGTCCTTTGTTATAGAAAATATCTGCTAATTTGTTCTAAGAAAAGGGAAAACTACAAATCAGCCCTGATTTATGTGGTATATACTCAAATGTTCATTAATTGATTTTTAACAAAATATGAATACATGATATAATTCTCCAAGATTAACACATGCTCCTGTTCCTCCAGGTCCTCCATCATTCTTTCCTGTCTTACCTGCTTTAATCAGCTTATTTCCCATAACCCCTTCCTGGCTTCATTTAATTCTCTGAAAATCTAAACTGTCTGGTCGATCATCTCAATAATGCTCTCTTTCTATCCATGAATATCTTGCTTCACAACTTTTATTTCACCCAATTTTCCAAGTCCTGACTCTCTCCTAAGACATGCATCCATTCCTAAATCACACGCCAAAATAATCTTGAAGGTGTTTTTAAAGATTATTTTTTATAAATTTCCTAGCACATTCATGAATGAGAGTTAACTATTTCAAGGTGTTGAAGAAAGATATAATTTATTCAACAGAGAAAAAAAAAAGTTGAAGTGGAGATGAGAAATAAAGCTGCCAGTAGCAAGAAAATAGGGTCAGAGAATGAGAATTATGTCAAGAAATTTGAAATGTTAAATAGAAAATCTGGTTGATGCTGGGTGCGGTGGCTCACACCTGTAATCCTAGCACTCCGGGAGGCTGAGGCAGGAGGATCACTTGAGGTCAGGAGTTTACAGCAGACTGAGCAAGAGTGAGATCCCGTCTCTACTAAAAATAGAAAAAATTAGCCAGGCATGGTGGCGCATGCCTGTAGTTCCAGCTACTCAGGAGGCTGAGGCAGGAGGATTGCTTGAGCCTAGGAGTTTGAGGTTGCTGTGAGCTAGGTGGATGCCACCAGTCTAGTCTGGGCGACAGAGCAAGACTGTGTCTCAAAAAAAAAAAAAAAAAAATCAAACAAACAAACAAAAAAGAAAATCTGGTTGAAAAAACTCCTAAACTCCTAAGTAAGAAATGGCAGGGAACTTCTATTTCTAGCAATATTGCAAGCTAGGTTATTTGGACCAACTTTCCACGAAAATAAGTCAAAACACTGGGTTAATATTTTTCCTGAAAATTATCAAATAGTTCACAAGATAGGAAATCCTATGTCAAAATCTAAGTAAAACCAGAGCTCAAAGAGTTAAGTGGCTCACTGAAGACATTTTTCCTGAGGGCATTTACTGATCCTGGTAATTCCAATAGCCTGAGCCTAGGTTTAATGGTAGCTCAGGGCTGAAGAGATGGGGATGGGGAGGGGGTTGTGCTTGGTTAAATCCCCAACTGGAGAGAGCTTCTACCCAGTAAAGTTAAGGGCTACATCCTCAAGAAAAGTAATGAAACATGACTAAACTTGACCCTCTCCACCCTTTACATATCCTTAAGGTAGACTTACAGCACAAATTCTTATTACTTGGATAGTCCCCAAAACCTCAAGCTATGAATTTCATTTAATTTATAGTGATCCCAGAGTGGTTACACCCTAGGCACCTGCCAAGGCTAATGGAAATCCTCTCTACAAGAGTTCCCTTCATCTTAGGCCTCAGAGGATCTCCACAAATAATATTCCAAGGAAAACGATCAGCTTGTTGAAATCAAAATAAAACAAAACAACTTAGCACAAAAGGAAATAAGGTGCCTAGAGCAAGAATCATCAGAAAGAGCAGAGAGCAACTATTGCTCTCGGTAGTACAAGTATAGATATTGGAGTTATTAGGCAGCAATGTTAAAACAAGCAGGTTAAAGAAATAAAAGATAAGCATAAAGCTTATATAGTTATTTTTATATCTATCTACAAAATTGCCTAACTGATTCGAAAAAAATCATTTGAACTTCCAGAAATGAAAAATATAATAAATAAAATTAAAACCTCCAGGGATAGGTTTAATAGCACATTAAATACAGCCGAGGAGAACTAGTAGTGTGAGGGGAATGCCCACCATCTTCCCGACATCCTTCTTTACTCAGGGTGAGCTATGACAAGTGAGTAATAGAATACTCTTTATAAACAGGGATGGATTTTGAGGGTCACAGATGATGGTGGTAGGTCGGCTTTGATAAGAGCACAAAAATAAGAACACCAAAGCCATGGATTTCTAGACTTCATCCTTGGCCTCAAGATGAATAAGTATTGCTGCTTATATAAAGGATGGAAAGAGCACAGAACAAATCAAAATCCACTTTTAGAAAAAAAATAAAAATGCTTCATCATACACATTAGATGGTTCTTTCCAAGTATTTAATTATACCATTTTCTTTCAGCATGAAAATGAATGCAAAGGACATAAAGTGATATTTTTATACTATAATCAGACTGCATGGAAAAATAACAACCAAGTACTTATTATATACCAAGCAAGGTACTAGGTGTTTTATGCACATTATCTCCTCAACCCTCACAATATCCTAGGCAGGAGGCATTAGTAGCCTCATTTAATACTTAAGGAAATAGATTCAGAAAGGATACATACATTGTAAATGATAGAAGAGGATTTGATCCTGGGTATGCTGATCTGAAAGCCCAGACTTTCAACACCTAAAACAGTGTTATTTTATATAAATAAATTCAGAATAAAACAACAGTGCCATCTTATTTTTAAAAAGCACTTTTTACATTTATGCCACTTCAATGAAGTTCCCACTAAATTTCTTATCGGACCTTTGACTACTTACTATGAAACTGGAAGAATCCTGCTATATCGATGCCACTATCTTTATTTATTTTTGTAACATTTTTTTATTTCAGCATATTATGGGGTACAAATGTTCAGGTTACATATATTGCCTTTGCCCCACCTGAGTCAGAGCTTAAAGCATGTCCATCCCCCAGATGGTGCACGCTGCACCCATTAGGTGTGAATATACCCACCTGCCTGACAGCCGATGAATGTTACTACTATCTGTGTACTCAAGTGTTGATCAGTAACTACCAATTTGACGGTGAGTACATGTGGTGCTTGTTTTTCCATTCTTTATGTTTCTTACCGTTCTACATTGTGAACGATGACTTAGAGGGAGATTTTTTAAAGGCAACCTGATGACTATAATTGATTTGAGATCTAAATGATCATGCAGGTTAGAGTATTGGTCAATTACAGTAAGTCTTTACTTAATGTCATCTATTGTTTCCTGGAAACCGCAGTTTTAATCGGAATGAAGCCAATCTTACCATAGGCTAATTGATATAAACAAGAGTTAAGTTCCTATGGTCACAAAACATCTGGTCACAAAAACATCATCAAACTTGTAAATAAAGACCAAAACACTTCTGATATTAAAATTTGAAATATGTAAGATATACACATATTTTTAACAGATTAATAAAAAAGTAAGATAATTATGTACCGGCTTATTCCAGTTCAGGGTTACAGGTGGCCAGAGTCTTTCCCAGCAGCTCAGGGCACCAGGAAACCAGCCCGGGTTAGGATGCCATCCCATTGCAGGTTGCACTCACACACACTCATTCGCACTGGGACCATGTAGACATGCCAATGAACTGAACATGCACAGCTTTGGGATGCAGTAGGAAACCAGTACCTGGAGAAAACCCATGCAGACATGGGGAAAACATGCAAATTCCACATAGACAGCGACTCCTGCTGGGAATCAATTTTTTTCTCGTCAACATTATAAGAAAAAAACATTGAACTAAATGACATTATTTGAGGACCTCATGTACAGTGAGGTGAAATATAACAGCAATGGAGGGAAAGCCTCCACTCAGTTACACAGTCAGTTGCAGAATATTAACAGACATCAATGGCAGTGTGCTATGAGTGAACTGGGGTATGTCTTCAAGCTAACTTTAGTGTGTGTGTGTATATATATATATATATATATATATATATATATATATTTTTTTTTTTTTTAAATCACAGTATTTAGACCAAGGGAGGCACTAGTCTTGTTCTTCTCAATACTATTTGGAACAAAGACAGAGATGTGACTGGAAACTGCATCACATGAGCCATTGTGTTAACTAGATGTTTAGCCTATAAAAGAATATAAGAACATAGGACAGGGGAGAGGTGACACAGGTGGACATGTGCCCTCAGGCATCTGTCTATAAGGAGACCCTATTGATTATTATCAGAAATTTTTAATTCAACTTTGCAAATTAGATTAATTGAGCTTACTGTCCCTGCATTACTAGACGAGTAGGCTAAATAGGGACTTTATAGCGTTCTTAAAATATCAGAAAAGTTTTGTGAGAAAGAAGAACTTCAAATGCTCTAGGGTAGGGTCCCAAGATGTATAACTAGACTCAAAAGAAAATAACTTCGGAGAGCTTGGACTAAAGAAGACATTTCTAATCAAATCATGCAAAACAGAAATGCCTGTTTCAGGATGTCATAGACCCAAAGTTCAAATACAGGATAGACAACAATTTGGCAGATATGGGGAAAGGGACTCAAGTAAGGTGAGTTCATAGGATTAATGAACTACAAAGCCCCTCCTACCCATCTTAAGATTATTTTAGACTGAAACCTCCAAATATTTTCCTCTTTCTTTATCTCTCAAGAACTTCCAACCTCATTTTCAAATACTTGTTTGAAACAGCCACCCTCAAAATTCTTCCAGCATCTTAAATCCATTCAGTTAAAGACCAGAATACATCATCTGCCCAATTTCTTGTTTCTATTCTGATACCACATTATCCTAGTCATCCAAGCAGGAAAGCAGTCATTATGGGCCCCTCCTTTCCCTCCTCAATCAGTTGCTAAATCATGTGGGTTCTGCTTTACACAGTGTCTTTCACACCCACCCTCTCCTTTCTAGTTCATTCTCACTATCCTAGTCAAAGGCTTCACTATTTCTCACTTAGGCCACTTATTAACAAGCTATTAACTATTATCCCTCCTTGTGATCTCACCTCCATTCGATTTATCTAATACATGGCAGATGAATCAATTTTTCTCAAAAGTGGACTTGATGACACATCTTCCTCTTCAAAAATCATTACCTCCTATGGAATTAGGCACATCCTCCTTACACTGGGATATGGTCGAAAAGCTACATTGAACTGTTCCATTTTCGCTCTTGCTACAATCACAGGTGCAACATCCTCTATTTCTGCCAAAGTTTTTTATTTTAAATCCTTGCATTTTCTATCTCTTTATCGTAGGTAATATTAAATCTTTGCCTGGAGTGCCCCTGTCTCATTTTCGCCTTTATGGTTAAAGCTCATTACAAATGCTACCTATTTACTCTAAGACATGAGTGATCACTCTCATTTATACTCTTTTATAGCCCTTTGTTTTGTATTTTCTTTAGGCCACAACATAATTCACTTTGTGTTATAAGTACAGTAGTCCCTCTTACCCACAGCTTAGCTTTCTGTGGTTTCAGCTACCCTCGGTCAACTGAGTAGCGTGATGATATTTTGTGCTGTCCTGCTCCGTCCTGCACAGGATGTGAATCATCCCTTTGCCCAGGAGATCCATGCTGTAGATGCTACCCGTCTGTAGATGCTACTTGTTAGTCACTTAGTAGTCATCTCAGTGATCAGATGGACTATCTCGGTATTGTAGTGCTTGTGTACAAGTAACTCTTATTTTACTTAATAACGGCCCAAAAGCACAAGAGTAGTGATGCTGGCAATTCGGATATGCCAATGAGAAGCCAGAAAGTGCTTCCTTTAAGTGGAAACATGAAAGCTCTTGACTTAATAGGGAAAGAAAAAAAAATTATATGCTGAGGTTGCTAAGATCTACAGTAAGAACAAATCTTCTACCTGTGCAGTTGTGAAGAAAGAAAAAGAAACTCATGCTACTTTTGCTGTTGCACTTCAAACTGCAAAGCTTACAGCCACAGTGAGTTGTAAGTTCTTAATTAAGATGTGTGAACTAACACCGGAATCCTAAGCCCCCCAACAGATAGAACGGACCTCCTTTGGCTAAGGAGACCTCAGAAAAGCTTTTAAAATAAGTAAGTCCCCGGGCCCTGGCGAGATGGAGGCTGGTCACGTCTCAGTATACTCCCTTTCTTGTTGATCTTTTACCAGAATTCTTTCCTAAGAGTTAAGCAGAAATTAGCATTGAAAAGTAAGAAATAAATGATTCATTTCTCCAATGACTTCAACCAATCGCCTGACTCTGTGGCCAGACTCCCCTCCCCTTTGCGGTTTCCACATGACAGCTGACCAGTTTCACAATGCATTCTCTCCTGAAAAGTAACTACCTTCCCCCAGTGGTTCTGTCCAGTTTATGGAGGCTGTGCACTGACTGCCTTCATGTCCTCCATTTCACCATTCCATGTACAGGGCCTAACTGTACTACATTTAAATGTTAAGTCTCCATTCCAAAGTGAACATGAGACATAGGTAACATACATGCTAGCTTACTAGTATGTGTGTCCCCTCCCTCGTGAATATTCATACTCCTCCTGTAACCTGTTAAATATGTATACTTGGCTAAGCCATTCAGGATAAATCCCGTCTCACCTTTCCTGCTTCAAAGCACCTGCTTTATGGTTTTATCTGGAGGTTCTGCTTCCTGCCTGCAGGTTGTAATACCCTCTTTTAGACATATTTTTCTCCTTTCTAAATTTATAGATTTTATAATTTTTTCAGTCGACAGATGGAAAAGGAATTAAATTTGTGGATGGAAGACATGATCAGAAATATGGGCCAATTGACGTAATATGGTTTGGTACTATCCACTGTTTCAGGCATCCACGGGGGGTCTTGGAACCTATCCCCCATGGATAAGGGGGGACTATTGTATTTACATACCCAGAAGAATTTGCCCTGTTAAACTTCAAAAGCCTTGGGCACAAGGACTGTCTACTCATCACTGATGCTCTGTAGCATCTGGCACAGTGTATATAAGTGTTAAATAAGTATGGAATAGACCAATTAATACTGCCATTTTTCAGTGTATACATTTCACTCTTGATTTTAAGCTGGTATTCTCATAAAAATGTAACAATTAAGCATATAATCCATACCTAATCATCACTACCACTGGAGAAACCTGTCAAGGTATATTTCCTCCTGACAGTCAACAGTGAGGATTTAATATACCCTGAGGAAAGTAATTCACAAAATCCATTAGCTCTCTGGGTTGAGAGGATATATCACATTTGCAAATCGATTCTCTGCTTGAAACGCCCTTCCTGGTGGACATTATTTTTTGGTTTTATTTAACAAGTACAAATACATATATAATGTCTACTATGCTCAGGCATTGCTCTACCTGCTTTATAAAAATAAATCATTTAATTTTATCATATAGTTTGATATATAAACTCTTTTATTTCAGGGATGATGCTAGAAGTATATTTTATGGTGCCTGCTTAGCCACATCCCCTTTTAGGTGAAACTGCCCCACTGAGAGCACAGGTTTAAGCTCAGCTAAAGTCAACCAAGAATTCTCCCAACTCTTACTCTCTGTCTCCCTCCACAGACACTCCTACACTGGTGACAAGTGAGTAGAACTAGAGATGGACACTGTGGAGGGAAGAATAATGGCCCCTTAAAGAGGTCCACATCCTAATCCCCAGAATTTGTGAATGGCAAAAGGGACATTGTGGATGTGATTAAATTACAGATATTGATATCCAGGTTTAGCCAGGTCAGCCCAATGTAATTATAAGGGTCCTTAAAAGGAAAAGAAAGAGGCATTACATTATTATTAACTCCACCTGGGTGAGGATATTAACGCCGGCACAAAAGAGAGAAGAAATGGATCTGTTCCTTATTGGAGCCTTTTAGGCTTTAAATCAAAGAACTGACTGGCCTTAATAAACAAGAAGGAATTTATTTTGGTGATAACTCCATCAGGTAGAGAAAGTAACTTTTCTATTTTAGAGGAAATATTAAAAAGCATAAGGAAAACAAATATAAAACTCTTGCTAATTACCCAAGTAATTAAGTTAGTAATACTCTGTAGTTGATTGACTCTGATTTGTAAGGTGATTCAATAATTGTAAGAAAGTATCATATATTATGCATGCTTATACACACACATATTCATATACGCACCAATTTCTACCATAGACCATTCACAAAATAAATGCTACATGGATTATAGATCAAGTTACTTTCTTTAAAAAAAGCTATAAATGTACTAGAGTTCAGATTTTGATATTAGCTTTCGATATTAGCTTTCTTAAATAACACCCAGCAAAGGGAAAAGAACATGAAAGGCAAGACTGATACACTTATCTTGTAAAAATTTAAAAATTTTGAACAACTTAAGCTGAGTAAAAAAAGAAAAAAAAAACACACTCTAAGAAAATATCTGCAATGTATAAAATCCACAAAGGATTAAAATCAACAATTTACAAAATATTACCTAGAAATCAGTGAAAAAGAAAACAAATCAATACAAAAATTGTCAAAGGTTATCAATAGGTATTTATAAGAGAAGAAAGACAAAATATCCAGTAAGAATGTAAAAACTGAACTCACTAGAAATCAGAGAAACACATATTAAAACAACATGTCAGTAACATTTTCTCTTCTCAGTGCTTCTAAAAGATAAGAGGCCTGTGAACTCTTATATCCTACTGGAGGGAAAATAAATTGGTACTGACATTTGGAGGGCAGTTTGGCAGTGTCTATTAAAATTAATGATGCCTGTACCCTATGACTATCAGTTCCACTTCTTAGTGTTTATCCCAGAAAAATACTTGCTTATCTGTACAAGGAGGCATAATTATGGATTATAACTGAAGTATTGTTTGTAATGGTGAAACATTTGGACAATCCTAAATAGTAATAGAGAAATGATTTAATAAAATTTTTATGTAGTCTAACTGTGAAATACTCTTCCATCAGTTAAAAAGAATGAATTAGCCTATATGCACCGAGAAGGGAAATCCTCCAAGATGTATACAAATTATCTACAAAACAATCCATAAAATTTTCATGAAAAATGTCTGATAAGTCCTAGTCTTAAAACACCATGACCCTTGGAGAAGTTGCAGAGTAGAGCAAGTGGTGGCCAAAGGAGACTAGGATGTTCTCTAAATGTGTTTTATTTTTTAAAAAATATTTTTAATAACAAGCATGGACTTGTATATTATTTATCTAATTAAAAATACATGAAATTTATAAATACTTAAAAAAGGAAAGTAAATCAAGTCAAATATCTATGTAAAATGAATAGCTAGATGAATGAATAGATGAATGGGGCTTGTAAAATTTACCTGTTCTGTGAATAAAAAATATATTTCATGTTTATGATTACAAAATTTAATTCCATAGATAAAAATATGGACTTGAGTGTGGCCAAAAAAGTCACTAAAATTAATAATTAATTTTATTATTTTTTAACATTTCAAAGATATATGATTTTCTATTTCTATTTATTCTTACTCATTTACATCGAATTACTGTTCTAGTTGAAAGAAAATGATCAGGTCAACCACAAAATATTAAGCGGAATCTTACATCGGCAAAATTTTCTGAGTAGATTTACAACTTGCTTTTGGGAACAATGGAAAGTAATGCATGCTACTGAATAATGAAAACATGAACATAAAAATTGACTATTTTCATATGCATGGCAAAGCTTTGAAAATATCTTCATGCAGAGTGTAGTAATAAATGTCAATTTTCATACTGTACTTGGCATCTTGTTCATTTGCATTAACCTACTTTCGAAACATCCCTAATGCAGCATTCCTCCTTTGCTCTTCTACCTGTATGTATGTATGTGTGTATGTGTGTGTGAGTGAGTGAAAGAGAGAGAGACAGAGAAAGGGAGACAGAGAGACAGAGACACTAATGTGTGGCAAGAAGAACGGAAACCTAGTTTAAAAGAGTTCTTCACTAATCCTTGTTAGGAAAGTTTAGTCTTTAAATCAATATTCTATACACAGAGACACACAGACAGATATACAGGTTTTTTGATGTAAAACAATACAAGTCAAGGGCCAGGCGCAGTGGCTCATGCCTGTAATCCTAGCACTCTGGGAGGCCGAGGCGGGTGGATCACTCAAGGTCAGGAGTTCGAGACCAGCCTGAGCAGGAGCGAGACCCCGTCTCTACAAAAAATTAGAAAGAAATGATCTGGACAACTAAATATATATATATACAAATTAGCCGGGCATGGTGGCGCATGCCTGTAGTCCCAGCTACTCGGGAGGCTGAGACAGAAGGATGGCTTGAGCCCAGGAGTCTGAGGTTGCTGTGAGCTAGGCTGATGCCATGGCACTCTAGCCTGGGCAATGGAGCAAGACTCTGTCTCAAAAACAAAACAAACAAACAAACAAAAAACCAATACAAGTCAGTATTTGCTCACAGAAAATCATCAAGTTGACTAGCTCTATATGGAGTAGTTCCTTCTCCTGAAATTGATTATAGAATGCTTTTAACCACATCTCTATCAGATAATGGTATTTCATACTTTCATAAAATTAGGCATTAAATAAAATCAATCAAATATTTTATTTCTTGAGTTTCTACTATGTGCTTGGTTCTGTGGAATGATGGGTAATAAATACAAGTGTAGAATGTAGCCCCACCCAGTTTTTGAGGAATTCTTTGGGGTCAAAGGAAAAGAATCACCTACGTTTTCCCAAGGAAAGGGGGATCCCTGGGCGAGAACAAAAAGCAGGGAACCATTAGACCTGTACCATTTCTCAGTCCCTGCCCCATCTGTTCAAGAGCCACATGGCATCTCAGTTTTTCCCTGTGGGACTCACTGGGAAAAAATATGGAACATAAATAGAAGAAAGTAAAAGTACCTGAAATCCCACCATGGGAGAAAACCATTATTTATAATTTGGCTATTTATTTTCAAGATTTTTTCAGTGAGCTCGTGTTTTTTAACAGCCAGAAAAATAATTAAAGCTTGTTTCTATTTTAAATAATAAATATGGGGAGGAATCAACAAGTATATTGGGTTGATTATCCAAATAATTAATACTTTTTTGCAGACAGTTCAGGAATTGTCATCTCCACTAGGCACTGAAAGAATCCCCCAGAAGTAATGAAGCTGAACTGTCCAAGGGAGATTTTTCAGTCTCCGTCTACCTGAAATTCTATTCCAGAAAAAAAGAAAGGATTCATTCTTCATTAACATTGGGGCCTGTGACCCAGCAATGGAGCCCTATTATACTGCTTCTTTGCCATTGCATATTTCACTTGCTTCGTGCTTCTTTTAACGATGTTTACTTGAACTTAAAGAGAAACATATTACTGCCATCATTATTTTAAGCTCCATGCTAGCATAATTAGACAATTCAGGTGATACCAGCCTACAGTCGAAGCCATGTTTACAATTTAAAAACCGACAAATAATTAGAAAATAAACTGAGTTAGGTTTCATATTGCTATGTATGTCCACCTTTTTCTACATTGTCCTCTGCTCATGTCCATCCTTTTTTGTGACTGAGGACAGTGAGGGCAAAGCTGCCAAAATGCATCACTAATGGCCAGATGCAAATGCACTTGTTCAATGATTCATCCTCAAAAAAAGATACATTCTTGACCTCTCTCTTCCAATTAGTCTAGCTTTATTTTATCCTGTGTTCTTACTGCTATATGGAATTAAAATTGGGAAAAATGTGACACTATTACCTGTCTCTTCAGAGATTTACTTGTTAACTTATCTGTTTACTGTTTTTCCTCCACTAGAACCTAATATTAATGGGGGCAAAAGCCTTATTTTTTAATTCACTGTTTAATCTCCTGTGCTTAGCAGAGTCCTGGAACATAGTAAGTTCTCAGTAAATGTGTTTGAATGAATGACTTACCGTGGCCCTGAGGTTTAAGTCACGATTAATTTTCTGTCTCTGAAAGTTTATCCTGAAGCAACCATAAAAAATCAAATATCGAAGCAACTGTGGTGCATCAAGACACATTTTTCATTTAAGCTTATTTTCACTCTTAAAATTGTTCTCAATGTACTCGGTATTTTCATTCACATATCAGCATACTCCATGCTCCAGTTCCCTCATTAGTTTATCTTCTTCACTTAATTGAAAATGTTCCTTGTACTAAAATAACTTTTTCCCCTTCCCACATTCTTTTTTTTTTTTTCAAAACCCTCATTGGCTTTTCATTGCTCTTCAGATTCAACTTTTTTCATCTTCACCTTCAAGTTTAATCATCATTACTCCAACCTATTAGCAGCTCCAACATTGAATTATTACCTCAGTTTTACTCAAGTACATATCCTATTTTGTGTTCTATGAAGACTATCTTTTTTATACATTAAATAAGTGTGGCTACGTGGCTATCTATCTCTGTATCCATCTGTCATATACTTTTAGTAAAAGAGTGAACAGATTATATACTCCACATTATCATGCTTAGTTCTCTCCTAAGTAGATGTCAGCAAGCAACACAAATAGCCTCCCCTTTTAGTGAGGGCTGCAAAGGTGCTTGGACATTGTGGGTTATTTTCTGGAAGTGGGTGGCCACACATGTTAAGATGGAGTCTGTATTGGTGTATTGATAATTAACCCACTCTACAGGGCAGCAATCTCCAATTTCAGACACAATTTTTCTAGCCTTTTTCTTTCTACCATGCTAGGAATACAGGAATAGTCATAAGGTAAGGATGATAATGGCAACGATCAGTGGATACTTGTGTGTGTGCGTGTGTGTGTGTGTGTATACATATTTTTTTTTTGGAGACAGGGTTTTGTTCTGCTGTCTGGCATAAAGAGCAGTGGTGTCATCATAGCTCACTGCAACCTCACACTCCTGGGCTAGAGCAATCCTCCGGCCTCAGCCTCCCAAGTAGCTGGGACTACAGGCATGTGCCACCATGCCCAGCTAATTTTTCTATTTTTTGTAGAGATGGGGACTTGCTATTGTCCAGGCTTGTTTCAAACTCCTGGCCTCAAGTGATCCTCCCACTTTGGCCTCCCAAAGTGCTATGATTACAGGCATGAGCCACTATGTCCAGCCCTAAATATTGTCTTACCTAGTTTTATTTTTTATTTATTTATTTTTTTTGAGACAGAGTCTCACTCTCTTGCCTGGGGCGAGTGCCGTGGCGTCAGCCTAGCTCACAGCAACCTCGAACTCCTGGGCTCGAGCAATCCTACTGTCTCAGCCTCCCGAGTAGCTGGGACTACAGGCATGCGCCACCATGCCCGGCTGATTTTTTCTATATATATATTTTTAGCTGTCCAATTAATTTTCTTTCTATTTTTGGTAGAGATGGGGTCTCGCTCTTGCTCAGGCTGGTCTCGAACTCCTGAGCTCAGAACGATCCGCCTACCTCGG